>PITA01018989.1:0-38884 GCA_004023965.1 Spilogale gracilis | reverse complement strand
CCATCAGGATGCTCCTTTGGAGCAGGCAGGCGATAGCTAACGAGATTATGTCTTTCAAAAGCTATGTGTTTAATCAATACTTTTTCTCTGAGAAACAGTCCTTTGCTCCTTCCTGGGATTTTGGCAGTTCCTTGTATTTCTTTTCTTTCTTTCTTTCTTTCTTTCTTTCTTTCTTTCTTTCTTTCTTTCTTTCTTTCTTCCTTCCTTCCTTCCTTCCTTTTTTTTTTTTTAAGATTTTACTTATTTGACAGAGAAAGAGACCACAAGTAGGCAGAGAAGCAGGCAGAGAGAGGAGGAAGCATGCTCCCTGCCGAGCAGAGAGCCCAACGTGGGCCTCGATCCCAGGACCCTGAGATCATGACCTGAGCCGAAGGCAGAGGCTTAACCCACTGAGCCACCCAGGTGCCCGGCAGTTCCCTGTATTATCAAGAACCCACTTACAAAACTTCTCCTAGGTGATATCTCCTGGGGAGGATTAAAGCATTTTTATCATGAAACTCTTAGTTATATACAAAAGTAGAAAGTTTCAGTCATTATCAACCTGTATTCCATCTTGTTTCTGTTATCCCTTACTGGATTACTTTAAAGCAAATCGCAGATCATAATTCATCCTGGAAAGACTTTTTCAAAAATGAATTTCAAAAATGAATTTCTGTCTCCTTTCCTTCTCCTGTGGTCCTCCATATTAATCCTTATGCTCCACAAGTAAGTGAAACCGTATGATACTTGACTTTCTCTGCTTGGCTCATTTCACTCAGCATAATCTCCTCCAATCCAGTCCATGTTGCTACAAAAGTTGGATATTCATCCTTTCTGATGGAGGCATAATATTCCATTGTATATTTGAACCACATCTTCTTTATCCATTCATCCATTGTAGGGCATCTTGGCCCTTTCCACAGTTTGGCGATTGTGGCCATTGCTGCAATGAACATTGGGGTACATATGGCTTGTCTTTTCACCACATCTGTATCTTTGGGGTAAATGCACAGTTGTGCAATTGCAGGGTCATAGGGTAGCTCTATTTTTAATTTTTTAGGAATCCCCACACTGTTTTCCAAAGAGACTGCACCAACTTGCATTCCCACCAACAGAGTAAGAGGGTTCCCCTTTCTCTGCAGCCTCTCCAACATGTTTTGTTTCCTGTCCTGTTAATTTTGGCCATTCTGACTGGTGTAAGGTATAAATCGGGGAGGGAGATGAAGCATGAGAGACCTTGGACTCAGAAATAAATTGAGGGTCTTGGAGGGGAGGGGGTGGGAGGAGGGGTGAGCCTGGTGGTGGGTATTGAGGGCACATATTGCATGGAGCACTGAGTGTGGGGCATAAACAATGAATCTTGGAACATTGAAAAAATAAAACAAATTAAATTTAAATTTTAAAAAAATAATACCCATTTCTGAAGGTATAATTTACTATTATCTTCTTCAAGGCTAGATAGAACCTTACCTGTGGTCAATCCCACGATAACTACCTTCCGTTCTCAGTGTGGTCACTATAATAACCCTGTGCTGTTCAACAGCTTTTTATAGATTGAAAATCAAAAGATGGGATGCCTGGGTGGCTCAGTTAGGCATCCTACTTTTGATTTCTTCTCAGGTTATGATCTCAGGGTTGTGAGATTAAGTCGCATGTTGGGCTCCATGTCCAACTCAGATTGGACAGATTCTCTCTCTTCCTCTCCCTCTGCCCCTCCTCCACTGTCTCTCTCTCTAAAAAAAGAAAAAGAAAGAAAGAAAGAGAGAGAGAGAGAGAGAGAGAGAGAGAGAGAGAAGGAGGAAAGAAAACCAGAAAGAACTCCCCAAAAGGATTAGAAATGAATATGGCACAGAAGACCAAGAACTGGCCCACAAAGGTCTCTTTCTATGGAGATACTGGGAATAAAAGAGGTGGGGATTAGTGAACAGATTCAGAAGAGAGCTTAGATATTTATACACACACACACACACACACACACACACACAAAAACAAACAAACACACATAGAAACTGGAACTATGTAGACTCTATTAGGCAGACTAGAGACAGGATAGGAAGAAGTACTGCTTAAAGCTCTGGCTGGAATACAGAAATAGCATGTTTGGCTAAATGGCAGGATGGGTCATGGCCAGCCTTCCAGCCTGAACTGAAGCGCTAGAAACCAGCACACACACTCACACACACAGCACTCACATGGACATGGAACAGGGGAGGTTCTCACTGACATAGTGAGACTTTACAAACAAGACACCTGTGCAGCAGAGGTCCTCCCTTGTATGACTCCCGGGAAGGTCTACACTAGAATGGAAATTAGTTCTATCAACATTTTCAAGAAATGTATTAGCATTGGGTAACTCCTAGCCACCCAAAGCATAAGAAGTCACCTTAAGGGAAAGAAGAATTCCTAGACTCCAGGTCATAGCTAAAAGAAAGGAAATAAAAGGCTACTCATCAGAAAGGAAAGCCATGGATGCTGGCTGTCACTGAAGAAAGCATTTGTGGAAGGAAATCTTGACAACAGAAATGGTCTTGGTCTAGGAGCAGAAACCCAGCTGAGGGATCCAGGCCCAGCAAGACAAATGGCCAGGTGGAGGGACTCCCAAAAGGTCATAGAAAGGTAGTCTGAGGAAACATGCTCTTTTTTTTCCCCCTTAAAATATAGCATATTCACTAATTACTCTACTTTGAACTTTGTAGACCTTAAACCAAAGGAGATTTTTCCTCCAGGTATGGGAAAGATACAGTTGAATCAAAGCCTTGTCAATCTACCATCTTGGACTGTTTCAGATTCTGCACTAGTGCTCATTGGAGTCTCGCTAAACCATTGTATAAAGGTAGGGAGTGGCTCAAGGGTAGGCTTCAGAGAGAAGTTACAGAGCTTGCTGCTGGTTCAGAGAGCAATGGCATGTCTCCAGCAGGAATGTTTACTGGCGGTACCAAGCACTAAAGTGAGAAGGGCAGACAAATATTTATTCATGGAAGAGACACTAATTATAAAACCGTATTGTGATCTTGTTAGCACAGCACAAACTATTCTAGCCAAAGGTATTCCATGACCTTGGCTTCAATATTGCATTAGGGTAATTCTTCATCCTTGAAGTGTTCGGGAATGAAGTGAGGGAATTTGTATAATTTACCCATTCTTCTTTGCATCTATTTAAGTGCCTTGCTCTTTTTCAGGTTTGAATTTTGATAGCAGGCTTCCCCAGCATCGTAGCTGAATCAGCCTGGAGTTTTTACCTGATTTTTTTTCTATAGGAAAAAGCATCCACCAACAGTGCCCCATGCTGTTCGATTCTCAGGTGGCCTGGTGGTTTTATGTGAGGTTCCACAACTACTAGTTGATGCTTAGCATCTTCAAAATAATAAGCAAGATTCTTCCACCTCCATCCTACAAGTATCAACATCAGGACAGGTCAGCTGTGTCAAACTTTCTCCATGGGCGACACCTTAAAGTCCTGTAGTTCCCTCCCAGAACAGCCCCTAACTGCTTCAGAGGCTAGGGACAGACTATTGAACTCGTCAGGTTCCAGGGCAGAGGGAGAATAAGAAGTTCTTTTAGATACATTTTGCTCCCTGAGCTGGGGCAGTGTCTGTGGTAAATTTCACTTCCTAGTTGGACAGATGCCCCTCTATCATGAATTCCTCTTGTTCGCTCATCAACCTCACTAATGAGACTGGGGGGAAGTGACCACCGCTGCCATATTCAGTTAACTAGGCAGGCAATGTTCCAAATCCCCAAATGCTTCAATTTTATTAACAGTATAGAAACATGATGACAGACACTAGGTCATCTCCCTTCTCTTTAACCATGGCAGGCAGAGCCCATTTACACTGTAAACATACAAAAATGCAGGATTTTTCAACAATCAGCACGGTTCTTTGGTTGAATGCACTGACATTTTCTGAAGACTGGCCTCTTGGGAAAATTTTGTCTGATAAATCTTTTCTGTTACGTCAATGACAAATTCTGAGGGCATCCCAGTGGACTTCGGTATCTGATGTGGCTTTAGAGACAACCATTGATTTGGGGGATCCAGAAGTAAAACCTGACCTTCCTCCAGCAGGTCTCAAGATTTGGGTACACCAGAGGTCCAAAGAAGTTGTAACATCTTACCAATGGACACGGACTTTGTAATTTTCAGGATTTCCAATTTGTAGTCACTCAGTCAGACTTAAGTGATTAAAATGTGTCCTGAAACTTTTGTTATGTACAATAGAATATTTCAACATGGAGCTATATACCTTTCCCTTTGCTACCCGGTCAACTGACTTTCAAAAATGTTTGAACCTTTGAACAAACACTTTGTAGATCAGCCTATGGGCCCTACAGTGGCACTGAATATTTGCAATCAAGCTTTCTACATTTTGGTTGTTTTAAAAATAAATTGGGAAACTTTCATCGATATATTCAATAGAGTGCCAAAATACTTTAACTTTTAGCAAAAAAAAAAAAAAAAAAAGGAATGATTTAAAACAAAGCTTGTAAACAGGATGAAATAGAAATTTATCCCTGCAAAAGCAAGAGAAGAAGCGAAGCTATCAGAATGCCTACAATAGAAAAGAGCGACAGTACCCAGCATTGACGAAGGTGTGAAGAAACTAAATCACTCCTGTACTGCTGGAGGGAATGGGAGCTCAACCAGTGCACAAGATTTAATTTCCTTAACGCTCGTATTGTAGAATCATTCTAGGTTCACAGGAAATTGCAACAAAATGTGTTCTGTGCAACAAAGATGTTCTGTGCTCCCTTCAGCCATCATCCCTCAGAGGTAACAGGGTAAATATCTATAGTACGATACCAAAGCCCAGAAATCAACCTTCGTACAAAGCACCTAAATTTCTGTAGCTTCACATCTGTTCATTTGCGTGTCTGTATAGTTTTATGCAACTTTATTACATGTGTAGCTTCATGGAATCCACACCATAATCAAGAGATAGAATTATTCCCTCACTGAAAGTCTGCCTTGTTCCACTCCTTTTGTAGTCACACCTGCTCTGCCATTCCTAATCCTTGGCAAGCATTACATTTTGCAATTTCAAGAATATTCTAGAATATAGGAGTGCCTGGGTGGTTCAGTCAGTTGAGCATCTGCCTTTGACTCAGGTCATGATCTCATGGTGGTGGAATGGAACCTCGCGTCCCGCTCTGCACTCAGCAAGGAGTCTGCTTCAGATTCTCTCTCTCCCTCTGCCCTTCCGCACCCCCACCCCCGCTCATGCTCACTCATTCTCTCTCTCTCAAATAAATAAATAAAATCTTTAAAAAAAATTCTAGAATGTTATGTCACCATTTTACAGTGTGAAATCTTTCGAAATTGGCTTTTTTTCACTCCTGTAATTCCCCTCTTGTGTTATCAATAGTAAGTTCCTTTTCATTACTGACTAGTAGTCCTGAAGGTACTGAAGTCTGTTTAACTTTTTACCTATTGAAAGACACCTGAGGGCACCTGGGTGGCTCAGTGGGTTAAGCATCTGCCTTCGGCTCGGGTCATGATCTCAGGGTCCTGGGTCCTCCGCTCTCTCTGCCTGCCTCTCTGCCTACTTGTGATCTCTCTCCATCAAATAAGTAAATAAAATCTTTAAAAAAAAAAAAAAAAGAAAGGAAGGAAGGAAGACACCTGGGTTGTTCCCCGTGTTTGGCGAATTTGAATAAAACTGCTATGAACATATGTGAGCATGCTTTTATGTGAACATAACTTTTATTTTCCAAAAGATAAATTCCCTACAGTACAGTGACTGGGTCATACAGTAATTGCATGTTTCTTATTTTTTAATTAACATATAATGTATTATTTGTTTCACGCATACACGTCTGTGAATCATCAGTCTTACACAATTCACAGCCCTCACCATAGCACAAACCCTCCTCAGTGTCCATCCCCCTGCTACTTCAGTGTCCATCCCCCTGCTACCTGCATGTTTCATTTTAAAATAAATTGCCAGAATAATTTCCAAAGTAGTCGTACTGTTTTACATTCCTACCAGCAGCGTATGACTATCTATTTTCTCTTCATCCTGACCAGCAGGTGGTGTGATCACTATTTTAATTTTAATAATTCTGACAGCTGTGTAGTAATAACCCATTGTGGTTTTAATTTTCATGCATCTAATGGCTAATGAGTTGCATATCTTTTCATGTGTTTATTTACCATCTATGTATCTTCCTCAGTGAAATATCTGTTCATGCATTTTGCCCATTTTCTTTTTTTTTAGGGATTTATTTATTTTAGAGAGACACACAAAGAGAGTGCAAGGGCGGGGAGAGGCAGAGGAAGAGAGTGTCTTAAGCAGACTCTGTGCTGAGCGTAGAGACTGACTGGGGGGTGGGAGGGCTCGATCTCATGATCCCTGAGATCATGACTTGAGCAGAAGCCAAGTGTCAGGGGCTTAACCGACTGAACCTCCCAGGCACCCCTATTTTGCCCAGTTTCTAATTGGGTTGATATTTTTCTTCCACTGTTGGGTACTGAGAGTTACTTATATATTTTACCTACAGAAACTTTGTGGAATATGTGGTTTGCAAATATTTTCCCCTACCCTTAGCTTATCTTCTCATTTTCTAAAGAGAGCCTTTGGATGAGAAAAAGTTTTTAACATTGCGACATCCAATTAATCAATTTTCTCCTTTATAGCTCATGCTTTTGGTGTCAAGTCTACAAACTTTCTGTCTCCTTCAGGTCTAAAAACAATGCTGTTTTTTTTTTTTCTTTTCTAAAAGTTTTATGATTTCATGTTTTACATTTAAAACCATGATACATTTAGAGTTAATTTTTGTAAAAGTTGTAAAAATTAGGCCAAAGTTAATTTTATTTTTGCCTCTGTATGTCACCTGCTCCAACATCATTTGTTGAAAAGACTATTTTTTCCCTTCTGTGCTTTTGTCTAAAACCAATCAGGCACATGTGTGTGGATCCATGTCTGGGTTCTCTATTCTGTGTCATTGGTCTGTGTCTCACTGTCCACTAATTTAACTCGAACTTAATTATTGTTCACATCAAATAGATGTGATCCCACTTCATTTTGCTTTTTCAAAATCATTTTAGCTATTCTCGGTCCTTTCCTTTAAATATATATCTCAGAATAAGCTTGTGCATATTTACAAAACACCTTGCTGGGAATTTTATAGGAAGTGCATTAAACCTGTAGATCAGTTTGGAGATAACTGACATCTTTACTATGTCGGGCCTTCCAATCCACAAATATGCCATCTTTCTCCATTTACTTGGGTCTTCTGTGATTTCCATCATCAGCATTTGTAATTTTCAGCATACAGATCCTTTACCTGTTGGATTTTTACTGAAGTATTCCATTTTCTTTGGTGTGTTTAGAAATGGTACTGTGGTTTTTTTTTTTAAGATTTTGTTTATTTATCTGACAGATACGGAGAGAGCACAAGTAGACAGAGAAGCAAGCAGAGGGAGAGGGAGAAGGAGGCTCTCTGCTGAATCAGGAGCCTGATGTGCGGCTTGATCCCAGGACCCTGGGATCATGACCTGAGCCAAAGACAGCCGCCCTACTGACTGAGCCACCCAGGCTCCCCAGTACTATGTTTTTAACTTTGGTTTTCACATGCTTGTTGCATATACCTAGAAATATTATTGACTTTTGTGTGTTTTCTTTATAATCTGCAACATTGCGGAACCAACTATTCTAGGAATTAAAAATAATTCCTTTGGATTGTCTATGTAGACACTCAAGTCACCTACAAATAGGGATAATTTTATTGTTTCCATTCCAATGTACATGTCTCTTATTTCCTTGTCAAGGTTCAATTTGTAAGTTCTATAATTGTGTTTGGGAATGTGTTGATTTGTTTGAAGAATCACTGGCTGCAACTCCTGTTTTTAAATGGATGCATTTACAGCCTATATTAGAAAGTATTGAAATTGCGAAGGCCTACATTTCTGAAGTATTTAAATTTAGTGAAATATTCAAAAGCATCAGAGAAAACTTATTTAATTAGTTCCATCTTGGAAAAATATTTGTTGAGGAAAGGTAAGCACTAGAGATAAAATAAAACATATTGAAAATACCCATGGGTGACATTTGTGCATTTTCATTTCAAAAACTAAAATTTAGAATAGCCTACATTTAGCAGACGTGCTCTGATCTTACCCAATATTTCGGTGCCTCTACAGAGTTTATTTTCACAATTAAAACTATGATGACCAACAGAGGAGTCAATCGAGTTATCCATTGCAAGTTCATTATCATAATATACAACTTTGATTGCAGGCTGAATATTGGAAATAATATCCTATCAAAATGAATACATTTTTCCGAAAAATATAGTGACAGATAATGGTTAAGGAACTGGTTAACAGCTGTGAACATATACCACATGATACTTCTCTATGTTATTTTTAAATATTTAACTATGAGTATAAAGCTTTCATTCTTCTTTCATGTAAATGGATTTTTATTTTATAGAAAAGATGTCATTTTTAAAAGCTTAAGTAGAACAATTTTAGGTCCATCAATTGAATAAAAGTCAACCTTGGCCAATAGATGTTCCAAAAAGTTATAGAATGTTAACTATTTTTAACATCTCCTTTGACCCTAAAAAAGGGTGCTGGTTTGGACCTTATATTGCCATGACTACTTTTGGTATAATCTAACTTTGAAATCATAGATATATTCAGCATCTTGACATTCTGAGGTAGAACTGATGATGTAGGCACAAAATTAAGGAATTATCTGGTGGGGAAGAGGGATGGATGGCCAGAGTAGTCCCAATTAGGTGAAAGTAAGGGGAACACACATCGGAGGGAGCAAGCCTGGGGACTGTGCTTCGAGGGCTAAAACCCTCTGCATTTGCAGGAGGGAGAGGTGTGCTATGGCACCATGGCCATGCTGCTTGTTAGGAAGTAGCAGTCTTGTGCAAAAGTGCAGTACAGGACTGCGAATCCAAAGGGGATCAGAATCGAACTCATTGGATGGGGTGAAGATACTGGGGTTCCCATAATCTGTTTCTGGGCTTTTCTCTTTAGTGACAGTGGTGACTAAGTGGGTATGAACGCTGTCCCCTGTGCATCTGCAGGAAAGAAAACTCTGCTGCTGCACCAGCTGCCAGGAGACCCCAGGATGATTAGCCAGTGTATGCAAAGGGAGTGGGGGAGGCCACTGGCCATCAGCCTGGAGTGTTCTTTGAGGAGTTTATCTAAGAATCCTCTGTCCTGTGTCCAATTGAAGCAAAGGCAAGGAAGATCCCACTTGCACTGAAGGCACTAACTTAGAGGAAAATAGAGACAGGAATGTTGAAACAAAGACAAAGAACCCTACCACTCTAGAATTGTATTTAGTAGACTGGGAAGTGCGTCGGTTTCCTGGGGTTGCTGGAACAAAGGACCACAAACTGGGTGGCTTCAAAGAACAGAAATGCACTCTCTCACAGTTCTGGAGGTCAAAAGTCCAAAGTCAAAGCCTTGATAGGGCTGTGTTTTCTGCAAAGCCTCTAGAGGAGGAGTGCCCTTCCTTGCCCCATCTAGCTCCTGGGAAGTCCCTAATATTCCTTAGCTTATGGCTAATCACTGCCTGTGATTTCCCATGGCCTACTCTCTGTGTCTCTTTTTCTCTTCTTCTAAAACCACAAGTCATATTGGATTAAGAGCCCACCCTACTGCAGTATGACCTCATCTTAGCATCCATCTTAATTATATCCACAGAGACCATTTACCCAAATGAGGTCACATTCACAAGTACCAGGGGTTAGGACCCCAATATACTTCCTTGTGGGACAAAATTCAACCCACAATAGGAGGTTTAGCCACTCCAGTCAGGACATTTGAAGAGACCCAGTCAGTGAAGGGAAACATGTCACCGTCAGATTCTGAGAATCTGTAGCAGTTGTAAGGAAACAGGCGTGTAAACTAAATACAAAAAGAGAAATTTGAAATATCAGAAAAAGTGCAGTGAATTTGTGTTAGCCAGAAACATTTCAACAACTCACCTCTTCAGATCTTTTAGATCTACCGTGAGACAACATTTCTCATTTTTGGAAGATATTTTGAATATGCCTACTGTTGGAAGGGATGTGACCAAAGTCCAGTGAAGGCTGTGTGATCCTGTGTACTCACAATGCCATTGGAAATACTAAATACTATTCCTGACCCCAAAGACAATTAAATGCAAGCCCAGTCATATCTCCACAGAATCGGAAACCTACTGGTCTTTGCTTCGGGAAATTTCCCTAGGAGTCATGAGGTAGTTCGTATAAATATGCTGACATCTTTCAACAGCTGGAAGTACTCATTCTGGGTGTTAACACAGCAGGGAACAATCAGAACTGGAAGAAGAATAAGTGATTGGCATGCTGACACGCTGCTGTAAGAATTGCAGTGGGGAACAATTACATTGCTCAAAGAACACTTCACAATTGGATAGGAAGGGAATTATGTCAGTGCTGAAAGATTTCACAGCTGTACTCCAAAACAAACCTGGAAATGCACATTATAGGTACTGGAAACAAAAGAACCTATTATTTTGCCTTCTTTTACGTAAGTGGTAAAGTACTGGGAGGTGGCAGAAAAGATAATTCTAAAGGGCAATTTAGCCTCCTGTCAGCACCTGGGTCTTGCTAGTTGTCATTTCCAAATATATAAGTACCAATCCACAAAAGCAGGGCTAGGCTTTCTGTAGAAGGTTAGAATGAACTCATCTGATAATTCTCTCTCTTTGCCCAGAATGGTTATTTTACTATATTGAATTAGGGCTCTGAAAAAATTTCTGGCATCAGTTTGTAGTAAGACTTTTGGTATATGGTTGAAGGAACAATTTTAAAAGTCTGACTTTGGAACACTAGGTGGGCAGAACAAGTTCAATCCATTGATTTAAGAAAGCTCCTAGGACCGCTGTGAATTTAAATAATGGTAATAAGCGGAACACAGTAACCTAATTTACCGCTTCACTTCCCTCCCCCCTGCGTCTTGTTTGGGTTGCTAAGCTCTTGTCTCTCACCTCTTGACCGGGCTTGCGTGGCACCGGCTAGCACCTGCAAATCTCCTTCCTCTTTTGCCAGCTGGCTCCTTTCTAGGCTCTTCCACTAGGGGGCACTAGAGGAAGACTGGAAAGCTACCGTTGTGTCGAAGTTTGATTCATAATTTGAGTCTGGTTCTTAGGACTGTCATCCCAACAACAGTTCGCCCCAGCAGTGGCAGGTGGTCTTTCCAGTTCCCAGAACCAGCCTCATCACTCTCGTTCAGAGTCACCAGCCGCGACAGCTGGTGCCCTTTCTTCAGATATCTGAGTCCTCCCTGTGAGTGACCGAGTACCAGGAGCCGCCGGTCAGAGAAGCCATCCGTGCTCTCAGGGACCTGTCAGCCAATTCCTTACACTCAATTCTGTTAACAAACGATGCTGAGTCTCTTTTCCTGACCAGACCTTGACCAAAAGACATCTATATATTGATGCAATTTCTTTATATACTGTTTACTGAACTATTATATTTGATGTGTCTGTAGGTCTTTTACGGTGTGTTTAGCGATAAGAAATAGGTGCGCGCATATGTATTTGCTTGGAGCTTAAATGCATCATCACCCAAGCTCCTTAGCTTGTGTCTCAGATCTCTCACCTGAGATAATGCTCTAGAGTGTTCAGATACCACGTGGCCTGCAAAATTCTCATAACAGGTATTCAGGCATTAGCTTGATCATTGTGTGATTACATCGCCTGCATCGATGGCACACAGCAACTTTTTAATCATGGTTTTGAAGAATTCTTAGACTGTCTTTTTTTAAAGATTTATTTTTTTATTTCAGAGGGGGAGGGGCAGAGGAAGAGGGAGAGAGACTTTCCAGCAGACTCCCCACAGGCCACAGAGCCCAACATGGGGCTTGATATTACAACCTTCAGATCATGACCTGAGCCAAAACCAGGAGTCAGATGTTTAATTGACGGTGCCACCCAGGTGCCCCGACTATCTTTGATTCCTTGGGTATCCGTTCCAAAACTCAGTGAATTGTTATCTTGACATGGCTGAAGTTAAATATTTGAGACACTAAGGAAGCAGACCTATTAATCTACATTGGAGAAAAACTACCATGGTAAAAGAAAAGGTACTTTATTAATCAATAACCAGGGTAGATCAGTTCTTGCATAAACACGATGTTGTGGGAGATTCACTTCTCATTTAGCTATAGCCATACTACTCTGTGATTAAACCCAGGAAGGAAAACCAGATAGAATATAGGAAGCTTTGAACCAAGAACATCTTAGGAGCCTCTTCTAGTGGCTGGTAAGATGCAGATTGAACAGCGGTACTTCTTGACATGCCTGTATGTGAAATAGCCAGTAAGCTACTTGAGTAGGATGTTTTTACTTATAGAAATAACTCATGCCATCTCTAGGAGCTCTAATAAAAACAAACCTTATAAACATGAGCAATAAATCATAAATAAACCTGGATCAATCATATATGACAACCATAAACAGATTCTTAGAGATTGTAAGTCTTCTACATTGAAGAGTGAATAAGCCAGACAAAAACACTGGGAACCCGATGTTAAATAGGTCTTATATGGAAAGCAGCTATTGTACTAAAAAAAAAGTCATGGTTAAAAAAGAAAAAAGAAGAAGAAAGTCACCAGTTGTGAGAATTTCATGGTTGTTTGAAGCTTTAGTTCTGGTGCCTCTTGGTTCCAAAAGAGCTCAAGTGCATAGAGATGTATCTTCAGCTACCTGAAACACAGGGCATTTTACTTGTAGACAGACCAGATTTGTAGGTATTATAAAGAATTATATCTATATAGTGTAATTAATTCCTCCTCTCCGACTTCTGGCTCAGTCATTTTTACTCAGCAACAATAGATGCGTCCATAACCTTCCTGCTCTCTTTTCCACCCTGGGAACCAGGGTTTCTCTCCGATCAAGGTCAAGAGTAAGAGAGTGAATTTGAATAGTGAGCGCCAAGCAAAAGACCTCCTGTGATCCCATAAACTCCAATTTGGAAAGAAGAACTCCCCCGCGCATCCAAAGCTTTTCTAAATCACGCCGTTCACCATTTCATATGATTGAAACTTCGCTGGTCTTTCCATTCCCACCTCTGCCCTCATCACAGGGAAAATGGGAAATCGCTCCACCCGATTCTCCGAGTCCAAACTCTACCTCACAGCCCTCGTTGCCAGTCTTGCTGTGCACCATATGTCACCCACCACCTGTACCCCTTGAAAGATGCACTCACTTTGCAAAAAGTTTAGAACCTGTCCCGTGGCCTCTCCATCCTGCTAGGGGCCATCCATAGTCACTTCAATGTCCTGTTGATGACCTAGCCAATATTCTGGCTTCCTGGAGCCATGCCTCTGCTGCTATCCTCCTTGCTGCCACAGACCAAGCCATAATTCGGACTATAACCTGGCCCTTGACAGATGCCTCCCATACCTCTGCAATAGAAAACCCTAAGCTTCTCCTCTGACCCACCTCCCTCTCCTTCCATGCAATCTCAGCTCCAAACTGAGCCACTCCTGAGCTCTAAGCTACCCTCACTGCAACTCGACCCTGCCCAGAGTCTTCTCCAGCCTCAGGAAGCCCTTATTCCTCTTGCACACATGACCCAACTCCACCGGCCATTTCACTTTTGACAGCCTAGTAATTTTTCTCTCCCCCTTTTAGGGGCTTGGCCCTGGATTTGCTAAACCTGACTCCTGGTCGAGGAGAGCCATCAACCTCTGGATACCTTCTGAGCTGGAAATTCTCTGGACATTTTCTGAGCATTCCTCATACCTCTTCTTTCAGCCTAAAGACCCTGATCTCATGGCTATTGCCTAATTTCTTTAAGCCCTCGGCATGAGGGTGCAGACATTATATTGAGCTGAAAATTTGCTTTAGGTACTTATAGCGGTCTACTAGTGTATTCCTCACCCCTCTTTCTCTACATCTGCTTCAATCGTCCTCAGGCTCTGTGCACCCCCACCGTACCCTGCCCTCCATTCCCAAGCCAGCTCTGCAAACAGAGCTAATATCCAATCACCTCACTCCTCTCCAAGGTAATGACTTTCAAGTTGCCCAGTTAATAACCTTGATTTCCCAGCTCACCTACTCAGAGGACACTGCACTTCCCTCCACCCTCCCTCTGTCTTCAAGAAAAAGGTCCCTCCTCGCAGCCAGCTTGGGTCAAAACACACATTTGCAGCTTCTTTCCATCTTGGAACTATGTCACAAAAGTAGGGGCCATTTTGCCATCCTCCATTCATTGACTTTGCCGATGAACGCAGTATGCACTCAAATATGATCCCACACTTATGTGATTACTATTGGCATAAGCCTCTTATAGATCCATATTTTACAAGGGGCCTTTGACCGAAAGACCCCCTGAATAGGAGCTGAAATATTCTGCCTGCTTTGGTCCACTCAACATTCTGGCAACAAACAGGAGAGTAAGGCTGGTCTGCTAAAAAATCCTCAGTCGCCCCTCAGTGACAGTTCCTCAGGAGCCACACTGTCACCTGCAGCTGAGGCCATGCCCTGTCCCTGACCTCCTGTGTGTCAAGTCTTGGCAGGAAACACAGCTTCCAGGGCCGGTCCCAGAAAGCGTTAGAGGGGAGGCCCGTACTCCCTTGGCCCTTCTTAGCGTGTCGGCTGCCGGGTCCCCTTCCTCTGCATCACAGGAGTCACTCTGGGGCCTCGGATCCCTAGTAGGGGTCTTGACCTTTGGACAGCCCCCGAAAGTCATTTAGATAGATCAGGGCTGGCAAATGTTTTGGCTTCTAGGGCCAGAAACAAAATTGAGGAAATTATGCAGGAAGTTACATAACAGGGGAAAATCACTCCCTCACCCTGCTTTGTCTGCCTGGGGGGGCCATCTGGGAGTGGGCACACTTTGTGCCCGTTTGCCATCAGCTGGAGTCTGCTGGAGACATTCTCGGGGAAAGGGGCACAGGCCCAAGAAGGAGGGGCTAGTGGTTCTGGCGGGCAGGGTTCTGGGTGTCCCTGGGCAGAGAGTGAAAGGGAGACCAGCCAGCCCATATCACCTTAGATTTACTTACTAGAGGGGACTGTCACCTGCTCCCTTTCCTCATGTCCTAGGGGAAAAATTAGTGCATGACCCTTGGCAGGGGACCTGTACCCCCGGTGCCAACCCCAGAACTCACGCTGCCCAGGTTCTTCCCAGGCTGGCTGGCTACTGGTTCCTGCATCACCGTGACACAGGAGAGCCACGGGGAATTACTTGGCTGCCCAGCCCCCATTCCGCACGCCCCTGTTTGAGATCTATGACAGGGGGCCCGGGCCTGTCACGCCCATCTCTAAACCACTAAGTGGGGTTTTACCAGCTTCTGGCTGAACCCTTCCTTTCTTCCACTCCTCCCTTCTCTGTCAGTGGATCACAGCCTTGCTTTGGCTCTTTTCAGAGGGGATTGGCTACTGAGTACTCTATCTCCCCAGGGTTACCCCAAAGCTTCAGCCCTTGGCAGTGGGCTGGGCCGCTGATGAAAGCCCCAGCAGTCATAAGAAAGTGGTCCCCACATTGCCTTGGTTCTTCTTAGACGTGGTTGCTGGCCTGGCCCCCCATTCATCCCACCTCCCTAGCATCACTGGAACCACACTGGTGCCTGACTCTTGGCAAGGGGCCTGGTTGGCCACTGCCAGCCCCTGAAGCCATTAGAGCCTCTCTACACTATAAAGGCTATTGAGCATCCTTGAAGGTTCAAATTGAAAAGGGCTGTTTATTTACACACCAGGTTTCAAAGCCTGGAGCCCTAAAAAGAGATGTAAAATATCTCATTGGTACTGTTATCTTGATTACATGTCAAAAGGACAATATTGTGGATATACTGGGGTAAATAAAATACATTAAAATTAATTTCACCCAATTCTTTTTCCTTCTTGAAGATGCAGCTCCCAGACAGTGTAAAATTACATGTGCCCGGTTCAGGCGGGGCTGCAACAGAGGAGTGTCACTATATGGGTGGGCTACTCTTCCCGCATCACTGTGGCCACATAAGACAGTCCACCTTGGCCAGGGAAGTGCCCACTGGCGCCAGCCCCACAGTGACAAGAGAGGTCTGTGCATCGCTCTGGTTCCGAGCGTACGTTGGCTGCTGGACCTCAGGTTGCCAGATTTAGTGAATAAAAATGCAGAATATCCACTTGCTTTTGAATTCCAAATACGCAACTAATAATATTTTATTATAAGCATGTTCCCTGCCATTATTGGTTGTTTCTCTGGAATTCAAATTCGGCATCCTGTTTTTTATCTGTCCACTCCCCATTTTCTCCGTGTCCTCCCATCTCTGGGGCCGCACCGGTGACTCAGCCCTCAGTGAGGGGCTTGGACTGCGGGTGCCAACCACAAAAGTCCTTACAAGTAGTCACTACGTTGCCTTGGAAAATCTGAGAATCCTGGGTGCCGGGCCCTGTCCCTGGGGCCACAAGGGCCCCTGTAGATACTTCACAGAGGGCCCGAGGTTCGGGAGCTTGCCCCAGAAGCTATTAGAGCATTGCTTGTGCACTTCCTTTGTGTGTATTGGCTGGTCTGATGGACCCCACTTCACTGGGTCCACACTCAAAGCTTTACATTGACTAGATTCTTCTTAGTGTGTGTGACCTCCATTTTGTCCACGTGCCACCCATCACCGGGTCGCATGAATCCTCAGCCCCTTGATGAAGAGCCTGGACCACTGGTATTAACTACAGAAACCACTGGCCTAGTCTTGGCATTGCCTTTGCAGCATTTGGTGTATATTGTAGGCTGGCCTTCACACTCCCCAGTCCACAGCAGTGGATGCCTCATCAGTCATTAGAGAGCAGTCACTGGGTTGCCCTTGTTCTCCTTATGGTAAACTGATGGTCGGGCCCTTGTCCCCCCACACTGCTAGGTTCATGGTGCTTTTTACCCTTGACAGGTGGCCAAGTGTCCCTGGATCTCCAGGCATGTGGCTCGTGCATTATCCTCCTTTTCTATGGGTGAGGAGCAGGGTCAAGGGCCCATCCTGTGGAAAGGGCTGCACATCCCAGCGGCCTCCTACCAGCTTCTGGCTGAACCCTTCCTTTCTTCCACTCCTCCCTTCTCTGTCAGTGGATGGTAGACTTTACCATGGGCTCCGTAGATAAGCCCCAGCCCAGCTGGCCAAGCTGGTCAGTCTCACAAGCCTTTGCATGGTCTGCTTCTTGGTTTTTATGGCCCACCCTTGCTCATCGTTTTTGTTCCTAACATGTTTTCCAGTCTCACTTCTAGTTTCTCCTTTAGATGTGTGATGTCTTGATGTTAAATTAGAGAGGGCACCGGGAGGGCAGGCACGGCACTGAGCCTCAGAAGTTAAAGCACCTGCTGTGGTTGGAGCTCGGCCGCAAAAGCCCTGTGCAGATCAGGAAGATCTACTCAACCTTCAGCCTCAGTTTCCTTCCCTGTAAATGAGAGGGCGTGTCCTTTAGTGCTTTGTGAGGATGAGAATGATGTCTGTGTTCTCCGGAGATGCCAGGGTGTTATGTTACAGATTTATGGCTCAGTATCCACTTTTTGCTCTCTGGTTCTGTTGTTAGGAACAAGGATATACCCTACAGGCATGGTTTCATGCTTGGAGGGATAGAAAACCACCCACAAATTCAAGACGTATTTCAAGACATATAGACTCTGCCTATAGTTGCATTTGGAATAGAAGTCAGGGTGGCACCCTTTACCTGATATTCTCATGCCTGGCCCAGATCCCCACTTAACTCAATGTCTTTGCTTCTATCCCTACCTACCCAGAGTCTCCTTGCTGCAATTCTCAGCTGTGACCTAAAGATTTTTCCATTTACCGCCAACATTGAAGCCAAAGCTTTAAGTGGCAGGAGTCCCTCAGCCTGTTAGCAGACCCTGGAAGTTTTCCTTTGGTCCGAAGAGTTTGGCTCATCGACCAGGCTCCTTTAAAACTTTTAAACCTGGTGTTTTGCATGTTATCACAGTGACTGGTGGTGTGAGCTCAAGAGAGCAGGTTAAGATCACCTTTCCCCTGGGAATTTTCAGTGTGTCTGCGGCAGAGGGAACAAGATATTGGGACAGGTGCAGAAGGAGGGGGCTGGCCCCTGGCCTCCACTCTGTTTCAGGAGCTGACGGAGGGCTGCCTTTCCGAGCAGAGCCTCATTCTGTCACTAGTGACCTGGTGTCTGTGGTCTAGTGGGAAAAGCTCCCTATGAGTACTGCAGTTCTAAAAAGGGATTTTGTTTTTGTTTTTTCATTTTTTGTTTGTTAGTTTCTTTATCCTAAAAGGAATGAGCCCATGGTGCTGTGGGAGATCGGGACGGAGCTGTAGGGCTGTTGAACCGTTCCAACGAAAGCACAGCTAAAGGGATGATGACAGAGGCCCTGATGATGGGAGTAGTGGTTGATTTCTTATGACCCGCCTGGGCTCTGTAGCAGGGAGGTCTGGAACTTTTTAAATCTTTCTGAGATCCTCTGTGGGTAAAAACTGGAACAAAGTATTATCCGGGGCCCCCGAGGCTGCCAGCTCCTCTGGTCCCTCCCCACTTCCTTTTCTGCTCAGAGCCATGAAGAACACAAGCAGCTGAGAGGAGGGTGCAGGACACCAAGGAGACTTCCTCTGGGGCCCCCGTTCTAGCTATGGCGGCGCTGGTCTGTCCTTGGTCTCTAGAGCTCTGTGTTCCCTAAGAAGGTCAGAGTGATGGAGAGTCACTCCCCACTATGGATCCCCCAGACCCAGGGCTTGAGCCAACTAACACAGGGCTGGTTGGTGGACAGGCATGAGAATTCCTTCTTGAGTAGCTCTCTTCACTAGGAGAATGCTGAAATTAAATGTGCTCGTCATTTGTAATGCAATTAATACCACTTGGCACGGAGAGGGACCAGGATGCCAACACCAGACAAGGAAGGCTGTGTGGAAGAATGCTGCTAGCTCTGGGATTCAATGAGCTTAATCCTGTTATTATTGTTAATATGTGTAATTTAAACTATCAATGATGCATATCAATAATGAGGATTTGGTTCATCTTTTCTAAATAAGTGGGTCACACCTATATAGCATCCTGCCGTTTACAAAGCAGAAATGTCGCAACCTTGGAAGAAACCATTTACAGTTGACAAGACTGGCCAGCAGTGTCACGTGTCCAGCCCCAGCCCCCCAGCTGGCAGGCGGCAGGGCAGATAGAGTCTAAGGGCTTGCCTGTGCCCTGGTGGGGACCCTTTCTGGAGCCCGCTCCAACTAGTCCACTGTGTGACTTTGAATGAGGAATCATGAGCCATACCTGCCTAGCTCCCCAGGTCCCCCCTATCTCATCAACACCAGGTGACGCCTACCTTCCCACGGATGCGCCTGGGGCTCTGTGGCCCTCGGGCCATGCCATCCCACCTCTTCCTGCAGCGTGGGTCCCCAGAGCCACAGGGAGTCCTCACTCTGAGTGAATAAGTCACCATATAGTAAAAAAAATAAAAATAAAAAACAGGGGTCTTGGAACCGGGCCATTTTTCTGTCTTTTGAGGTAAATTTCACAGCTTTCAGGACACTGCTATGGACTGAATGTGTCCTTCCAAAATTCACACGTTGAAGTTCTGATCCCCTATATCACGGCATTAGGTGGTGGGACCCTAGGAGAGACTTAGGTTTAGATATGATCACAGGTGGGGACCCGTGCTGGAGTTAGTGTCCTTACAGAAGAGGAAGGGACTAGAGACTTCTCTCCATCCTGTGAGGACACAGCAGGAAGGAGACCATCGATAAGCCAGGAAGAGGGTCTTCACCAGATCCCGACCATGCTGGCACCCTGATCTCAGTCCCACAGCCCCCCAGAACTGGGGGAGAGAAGCACTTGCGGGCAAGGCCATCCAGTCTATGGTACCTTGTCACTGCAGCCCAAACTAAGATGAGCAGGTTAATGCTTACATTTGTAAAATCTTATTTCTCAGCAATCTAGGGGCACTTGTGCTAGGCACCTAACAAACTCAGGGCACATGGGTGATAAACTCTCTCTTCTCCTAGGGGATCTAGCCTTCTAAATCTCATTGCTCACATGTCAAGCCTTT
The DNA here is from genome assembly GCA_004023965.1 of Spilogale gracilis. NCBI lineage: Eukaryota > Metazoa > Chordata > Mammalia > Carnivora > Mephitidae > Spilogale > Spilogale gracilis. Next base: position 18,955 of record PITA01018989.1, on the reverse strand, counting down.
GGCACAACACCCAGAAAATTTCCTGCGTTTCTAATCTCTTGTGTTCCCTGTAGGTACTTGCACAGAAAATCTGTGCTGTAAGGAGAATTACAAGGAATTATATATCTCCTCTCACCTCACTAGGCTTTCTTTCTGACAGAGAAGCAGTCATGTTTTTAGGATGGGGCAGGGGAGCAAGGGAACGAACCTTGTAACTGAGCCATACACTTCCCTCATCTCATTAAAAAATCACGTTGGGAACCCCCCTAAGCTGAGCTCCAGTGGAGGCTCAGAGCCTGGGGCTGATGTGGCCCTCCGAGCTCTGTCCATGCACCTCCACGAGGAGGCTGTGGTCTAGAGGAGGGACATGTTCAGCTCAATGACATACAGAAGGCTCAAGATGACCTGGGTTGTTGACCACTTTGGGCTCCTTCTGCTTCCTTGTGGCTGAGAAACGCCCACTATTTCCTGGAAAAATGATCAGTAAGAATTGGAAGGTTTGCACAGGGCAGAACATCCACTGAGCTGCTTTGCAAAGGCAGCGGTGGAAACTGGGGTCATTTATGAATACTAGAACATTTTATGAGCCCCCAAATGGGGATATGAGGTCTGACCATGGGACCAACATGTGAAACCAGGCCCACTGCAGCTGCATGGTCATCTTATCCTGGCTGGCATCTCCAGGAGGTCAGGGGGTCATAGAAGGGAACATGGGTGACAGATGTCTTCCCCTACCCATCCTGTCCCCATTCCCTACCCAAAGAGTGCCCAGTCCATTGGTCTGTTAGAAGGAAGGTATATGTGAACAATGAGGGGCAGGCGAGAGATGTCCATGATCTCAGAAAAGTAACAGCTCTGGGAACTTTCAGGAAGGCATATAAGAGAAATGAAGGTATTCCACAAAAATCACAATAGAAACAAAAGCTGCTGCCCTCTGTGGCAAGGCTTGCCCATGCACTCACTACCTTACCTCATTAAAGCCTGTGAAGTGGGTATTATCACTCCCCCATTTTACAGATGAAGGTACTGAAGTTCAGAGAGCTTGTCACTGAGCCAAGGCCTCTCAGCAAGTGTATGTTAAACCGGGGTTCTAGTGCGACCTCATGTAGGTGATTCTCTGTGCTTGTGTTCTGCCATCTGTAAAATGAAGATTAAGATCAAATGAGATGAGACTTAAACAGTACTGAGCATAGTTCCTGGTGAAGGAATATGGAATAAATCCACGCTGTTGTTATTCTTGTTCTTAAACCCTCATTATAATACTGGTCATCTGTAGCTTTGGTCAACGTTGTGTTATTTGAAAATCTAAATGTCCCCGCCTGTGATAAGGAAAGAACTCTCTTTCCCCAGGGTACTCCCCGGTCCTCCTCTCTCACAAATGGCACCACAGCTATGGACTGAATTGTGTCCCCACCAAATTCATAGCTTGAATCCCTACCCACCAATGTGGTCATGTTTGGAGATAGAGTTGTAGGAAGTAATTAAGATCCTATGAGATTCCAAGATTGGGCCCTAACTCAATGGGATTGGTGCCCTTAAGAGAAGAGAAAGAGACACCAGATCTCTCTCTCTCTGCCATGCGAGGACAGGGTGAGGAGGAAGAAAACTCACCTGGAACCTACCTTGCTGGACCTTGATCTGAGTCTCCCCAGGCTCCAGAACAAATCTCAGCCGTTTAATGACACAATGGATGATATTTTGTTCTGGCAACCCTAGCCGACTAATACAACCCCATGCGAAGAGTTACACAGGTTAGAGCCCGGGCATCATTCTAGATACTTCTACTTCCCTCCCAATCCCACATCATCCAATATCACATTTTATCAACTCTGCCTTTAAGACATTTCAGAATCCCATTTCCCTTGGTTCTGTGAAGTACCTTATTATGGACTTTTTTAACGGTCCGTAAAAATGGAGGGAAAAAATAATGAAAAAGACAGTAAACCCATCACCAATCTCAACCATCATCAGCACGGGTTGGCTTAATTCATTTATGACTTTACCCAGTCTCCCATTTCAGGGCATTTTGAAACAAACCCCAGACATCATACAATTTTACCTCTATATATCAGTATATTTCTGTAAAAGATAAGGACTCCTTTTAAAACATGACCATCTTACCAGTATCATGCTGAATTTTTCAAGAATCCCTTAACATATCCAGTCAGCATTTATATTTCTATAACTGACTTGGAACAAAAAAAAATATTCTTATGGATTGTTTGTTTGAATCTGGATTCAAATAGGATCCATCTGTTATGATTGGCTGACATGGCTTTAATTCTCTTTTACCTTATATATTCTCCTACATCTTTTTATCTCCATCCAATTTTTAAATTAGTAATTTGGATCATTTGTCCTGGAGAGTTTCACACAGTCTGAATTTTGTTGATTCTCTCCTTCTGATGTGATTTTAACGGGTTCCTATTAAATCAGTGTGTGTGGATGTGTGTGTGTGTGTGTGTGTGTGTGCGCGCACACGGGCACTGGTCGCATGTGTGTGTAAAGAGAGAATGTCCTTATGTCCCCATTTCAGTTGTCCCCTCCTTTGCAGGGGGTCAGGAATTAAATATATCTTTATATCTTTTGGTATCTAAAAAGGTTTACATTTTTTTCTGCTTGCAACCCTTAAATAATGGGTCACTCTTAAGTTTCACTTGGAAAATACTTAAATTCCCATCTCCTACCACTCATTTTGCTGTTATGAGTTTATTGATTTATTGGTGAAATTCTTCTTGTTTCTCTTCATCTCCATGCATTTCCATCACCCTAGTTTCCATCATTTGCTTTCCTCCCCTGAACGATTGCAGTGGTCTCCAGACAGGTGTCCCTGCATCTAGCAGGTTCCCTGCCATCCAGGCATCCCCCAGCAGCCGGTCAGACCTTTTCCAAACAGCCATGTTAGGACACTGGCCCAGGTTTCTCTTTGCACGTGAAGTCCAATGCAAACGTGAAGGGCCTCTGAGGCCCAGTGTGACCTGGCCCCTATCTGGTGTGTTGATTCCTTCTGAATGCTTCTCTTCTTTCTTCTGGCTCATCCCTCCGGCTTCTTGGTCCCTTGAGCACATCTCTGTCCCACGTCAGGGCCTCTGCGCCAGCCCGCTGCGGTTTTCTGCCTGGAACATTCGCACTCACTGTTTGCTTGGCTGACTGCTGTTCTTCCAGGTCCCCCCAGTGTGGCTCTTCCTCGGTGAAAACTGCCCTTGCCCATCTCCACTGGAAGAGGGACCCCCAAGCCCCACACCTCTGTCCCACAGCAACCTCTCCTTTACGTTGTGGCCGCTTAGTATTCGCCTTTACCACCAGCTTGCAAATTCCACAAGGTCAGTAGAAACCTTACTCATGACTTAGCCTCTAGTCCAGGGGTTGGGACACAGTAAATGCTCAATAAAAACGTGAGCATATGTTAATAGAAACAGTGTGCCCGAGGTGAGGGGAGGGTGAAGTATGAAGAAGAGACAGGTGGAAAGGAGTGAATTCCGGCCCTTTGCAGTCTTTGGGAAAGAACTTTCTCTGCCCTCGTTCCCCACGATGGAAGCAAGGAGGAGCTGGTCAGCGACAAGACCAGGGGCAGTCAGGCCATGGTGGTGGGTCCTGATGTTTGGGATTATCTTGGGGTCTTGGTCTGAGATCCCCCCCAGTGCACAGGGAGTCAGCTCAGCAGAATCTGCCAGCCACACCCGCTTGTTCCGGGTGACTTCCAGCTGGATTAGGGTCTCTGCTAAATGGCAGGGGGGGCGCTGGGCAGATGGTGATGACCGGTGTGCACAGGCATCACCCCTCAAAGCACTCTCTGTGCATCTGTGTTCCCAGCTGGCAACTGCTGGGGAGGTGGGTGAGGGGAGCCGGTTGCCCTCCCTTTTCAGACGAGGAAACTGCCCAGGAGAGGTCACAGCCAGGTCCCGTCCCCAGCCGCCAACCCTAAGCTGTGGCTTCTTTCTTAGGGATGAGTATCTGTGAGGGGGGTGAAGCTCTGCTGTAGGAAGGTAAATGGGGACAGGAAGAGGAGCAAAGGTCATGGTGAGAATTCTGTGGCAGTTTTCCAAAGCAGCGGGACGTGACATTCCGAGGAGCAGCCACAAGATGGCAGAGAGACTGCACACAGCTCCTCTCTGGTTTTCTTGGTTGGGGGCGGGGTGGGGGGCAAGGAAGTTTGCTTGACATGCCTTGAGAGCCCCTGGTGATTCCTGAAGGGTTGGCAGGGAATTGAGGAGAAAATGCAAGAGACAATGAGAAACTCTGCCAATTACTGTGTCACTGTGGGCAAGTTACTTGGCCTCTCTGGGCCTCAGGCTCCTCCCCCATAAAATGATGGTTTGGGACTTAAAGCACAATAGTAACACTCTTGCAACTCTCTCACTGAAGGAGGCAGGACCACCGGGGGACCTTGGAAGCTGAAGTCATCAGTGGCTCAGTCTGTGGGTCCGGACTGGCTAGAGGCTGGGAAGGGGATCACGGGTGATCAGAGGACAGCACAACAGTGTTCTAAACAATGGCTTTAGAGCAGGAGGAGGGAGGGACAGGATAATGGTGGAAGACACACAACAGAATGTGGGGAGCAAAGAATTAGACACTTAGAGCTATCTCCCTGGGCAGAATTCGCACTTGAGAGCTTCAGCTTTATAAGCCATCTCTTCTTTGTCACCGCCCCCTTGCCCTCCCGGAACCACCCCCCCCTCCCCACCCCGCACCTACACACTTCGTAGCTCATCAGCCTGTTTATTTTCTTCGTGGCTGCGATTGCTCACTTCTGCCTCCGCCCCCAGAATGTGTGCTCACGAGGGCACAGACTCCGTTTTCGCGTTAATGTTGAGCCCTTGGTGTCAGAACAGTTCCTGGAATATAGCAGTTGCTCCATAAAAATCTGCTGAATGAATGCAAAAAATGTGAGCGGTGATGGAGACAAAACCCCAAGCTGGGAGTCCAAGACCAGGGCTCCCCATCGCGCCCACCAGTGTGCTGTGTGATTTTCAGGAAACCTTGTCCCCTCTCTGGGCTTCACTTGGCTCACCCTTAAAATGAGGTGCTTGGGTTCTATGATCAAGCATCTTAGAGACTTAGAGACAGAGCTCCTTCCCTCCCGGTACTCGGGTCCCAGACTTCAATTCAATCGCTTCTCTATCATGCTTTACTTGTCCCTCAAGGAGCCCCAGTGAGCTGACAGAGGACATTGTTCCTCAAGCACCCATTCATTCAACAAACGTTCCTGGGGGCCTACTGTGTGTGAGGCTAGGCTCTCGGTGCTGAAAGTATAGTGCAGACCGAAGCAGAGTGTGCACTGGCCTCATGGGGCTCTCACAGTTTAGTGTGCAAAGGTAAGAAATCCCACGTCTTCTTCCTTCATTCCTGACGGTGGGAAAGGCCAAGTCCTAGAGGAAGAAAATTATCTAGGTGTGGAACCTTCAAAAAGAAGACTTCTAGTGACAGAGAGATCTGGCCTGGAAATAGGATGACTGTGCACCGGGCTTTAGGAAAAATAATGGGCTCGGTGAACCAGATTTTTAGCTCCCCAGCCCCCCTGGTGTGGCTGTTCGGGCCTGGTCCCTGGGAAACCCAGCCAGGTCTGCCCAGCCTGGACACATGTCCTACCAGAGCTGCTCACCTCTTCAGAACACAATGGCCCTGTGTCGCTTCCCTTTGGGGCCTTGCTTTGTGTTGTAGGTAGAGCAGAACCAAGGAGTTTAAGGGACTTACGATTTACCATTCCCAAATAAGCTTGAATTTATTTACCCACAAAAATCCCACAGAAGTAACTCTAATGGTAGAATTTCATTCAGGCCATTGACAGGGTGGGACTGGGGAGAAAGGTAGGAAGCCAGTTGCCCGTGCTTCTTCCTTTCCGGGGCCCGGGCGCACAGGGGTCAAAACTTCTTGAGAACCTTGCCATTCAAAGTGCCATCAGAAGCCTGATAGAAATGCCGGATGTCAGCCCCTCCCAGAGCTGCAGAACAGCCATGGCCCAGGGTCTCCTGACACTGCGTGCACCCCGGTCGGGGAGAGGCTGGGCTGGAGTATCCCTTGGTCCCCGGCCAGGACACCGCTGGAGCTCCACCTCTACCTCTGTCCATCCCCGTGTTCCCTCCACAGGGACGGGGAATTCTGATAAATAAGAAGGCTGTTAGTGTAATGAGCCACAGCAGCTCCTTGAAAGAGCTTCCTGAATGGGGGAGCTGGCTAATGGGGAGCTCTCCTTAGAGTTAAACGTTCCCTTTTCATCTGGTCTGGTGTTTATTCATGAAGGAAATCATGCCATGAAACAGCATTTGCCATGTTCCCCTAAAAAAGGTCTATAGTCTGTGTGCAGACTCCTTCCCTTTAGCCTTTAGATCCCCGCTCCAGCCTTCCTCCCTCCCTGCTAGGGGATTGCTCTGTCTGGATTGCATCACCAGCTCCCTGCCCTCTGTCTTCCAGGTCTTCCAGCCAAGGAGAAGCCCCGGGAAGGGACAGGAAGGCAGCAGGTGGGCTTGTGCTCTCCCAGGGCAGCCTCCCAACAGAACTTCGCTTTCCAGGTCTTGCTAACTGCCCCTCCTAACCCCGGTGCTGGGGCCCGCCCAGGGAGGTGGCCCTGCTCTGTTCCTGTCCTTACACCCTGCCTGCACCTTTTTAAACAGTCCCTTGCTCCTCAAATCACCCAGTTTGAATGAGCCATCTGATCCCGGACTGACTCATACCGCCTGAGAAAGGACTGGAGGAAAACACACCAAGGGGGTCTGCGCCCGCCTTTCCCTTCCTTGGATTATCTGTTGGATTCTTCCAGCGATTCCATTTTCATCTTCCTCAGCCCCCATGTGTACTTGAGGACTTCAGAGACTGTGGAAGTGTATTTCATTTCTCAACATTTGTCTCCCCCCACTTTTCAAGCAGAGGAGGGGCTGCAGCCGGCAGGGCCCCTGGGGTGGGCGGAGCAGGAAGAACCACACTGGAGGTGCTAATTCCCCTCCCTGTGACCTGTGTGTCCTGCCCTGGCCTGGGGGGCATTGGCAGCATAGGCTGCACTTGTCAACCCTCTGTGTTTTGCTCTCCTAGGGACTGCAGTGCAGCAGGGGCTCCCCCGGGGTGCTGCCTTGCCCCCGCTGCCCCTGCCCTGCTGATCAGGATCCCTACACCACGCTGTCCCTCGCTCCAACCACGCCTCCTCCCTGCTCTTCCTCCGACACCAAGCACACCTCTCCCCTCTCCATGACGCCGGATACCCTTAGGGCTTGTCTGCCCCTCACTGCCTTCAGATCTCTGCTGGAATATCACCTTCATCAGAGGGCTCATCCCTGACCAATCTACGTAACACGTCTTCCCTCCCCTTGCCTTGTTTACGGTGCAGACCTCAACACCTGTGGACATCGTCTCTGTCTATAAGCTCCGCAGGGCAGGCTCTGCATCTGGTTTGCTCACTGTGATGTCCCCAAGCATCGAGAAGGCGCTCAATGAAGTTTTGTTCAGTGGATGAATGAATGTTCTGTCTTGTCATCTGGGAAGTCAGATTTGCACAAAGCGGGCTGCTCCAAATGTCCACCAGCACTCAGAGAGGGCTTCCTTGGTCTGTCCTCCTGGAGGACCAGCATGGCAGGGCAGGGGGCCTGTATCCATCAGCCGCTTCCTGTGGCCTCAGCTACACTTGCAGCCAGATACAGGCTCTTCTTGCCGCTCGCCCCTGCACCCCACACGCTGGTCCCTGTCTCTTGCAGGAAGCCCTGGGGAGCTGAGAGACCTCTCTGGATGTTTGGTCTCTGGCAGTACCTTATTCAGCCCTACATGTGTGTCTGCTCTAGGAGCTACTGTTATGTCCCCAAACCAGGCATAACTGTCTAATATCCATTAAGAAAGATCCCACCCCTGTGAGAAATGCCTAGAACCATTGGAAGAAGCCCCCACTTTCCCTAATGGTCAGGAACCTGGGCTAATCCTTTCCTTCTATGGTCACAGATGCTTTCCAGGCATTGAGAATGCCAAGCCTCCTTGCTGGGGCGTGGGTTGCCAGCAGGGACCATGCTGTCTATAGGAAGGCTAATTCCCGACACAGACCTCTCTGGATGGTTCAGCTCAGGCCACTCATATCTTAATGAGCCAGACTGCTGGGTCCTAATGGCCTCTCTGTTAACCAGCTGTGTGGCTATGGACTTTCAGACCCTAATCATTTGTGACTCGATGGGTCCACAACCTGGCTACAGAACTCATATTTGGACAGATTAGGAAATAAACCAGACTTGGGGGTTTCCCCTAATTCTGGGTCTCTGCCATCGTCCCTTCTTATTTAGGCGACATCTCCCTCTGTGTCCTTTTCCAGGATGTTCCCCTTCCTTGGCTTTCTGTCCTCATCCTTTCTTGGATCTCCCCTGTGTTTTTGTACCTGCTGGTCCCTTTGTCCTAAATGTCTACCCTTCCTTGGTCTGTGTGATTCTGTGGCAGAAGCTGCTGATGTCCACCCACCTGCCCCCCCATCCTAGCCTTTCTGTGCACACAGCCCAAAGCCCTGTGACGCCAGAGCCTCTGGGCCTACGGGCTCTCACTGGCTGTTGGCGTCTGCATCACCCCTCTGGGGAAGGAACTGCTCTCTTTGGTGATTGATAGGAGTTGGTAAGTGAGTACCCCCAATATCTGCCCTTTAGGGGTTAATTCTGAGGCCCACGTTCCCCCCATGGTGTTGAGCATAATTCACCTACAATTGTGGAGAACACACTTTTTATTGAATGCCTTCTCTTCTCTGTCTCACTTTCCTTCCTCATTTTGGGGGGACCATTTCCCACATAAACCATTTTCACTCCAATCCATCCATCCCCGAGGGCTGAGGTCAATGGTCACCCTCTGTTTGAGAATTCCCCAACTCCCTCGAGTTAGCTGCTCACACCTCAGTCTTTTGTCTCTGGATCCTACCTCTTGGTGGGATTGAAAGGATCCTTTCTAGGGTCTGTGTGCCTCACTAGAGGGAAGGCTCTCTGAGGTCAGGGACCCATGTCTTATTTCCCTCTGTAACTCTAGTGAACATGGAGATGTCCCGTATAGAAATCTAGGTGCTTCCTAGATACTTCCCATTTTCCTGGCTCTCTTGACTTCCCTGCAAACCTGCTGCTACCTTTGCAAAGAATTCAACCAGTTCCAAGTTTTTATTTCTCTACTTTAACCCCAGATAACTATGGGTTCATCCACAGCTGGACTTCTTTATAAATACCCTGCAATAATTGACTATCAATAATTGACTCTGGAAAATACTCCTGCATTCCTCTCCCTCTTCTCCCAGTCCCTGGGCTCTCTTCTCTAGACTCAGCTGCCTCCACACCCCCTTGCCCTTGCCTTTCTTTCTCAGGGGGGTGCAAGAAGCATCTTGAGGGAAACATCAGTACAATCCTGACCTTTCTTTCATTCACACTGGAAATTTTTTGCTTTTGCTCTGTTCAAATTCTCCAAAGGGAAGAAGGAGGGAGAGGGGAAGAGGGGATGCCGGTCTGAAATGCATATTGATCTGTTGAGCAGATCTGTCCTGCCTGGAGCTCCCGCTGTCAGAGCTCCACTCCTGGTTCCCAAGCATGGCTATCGACCTATGACCCATCCAGATGGCGTCCCTCAGCCCAATGTCCCCAAAATTCTGTCTTCTGGGGTTCCAAAGCTTCACAGACCTCCTTTCTCTGCCTCCAAAAGCCCTGGACTCCACAGGCACAAATCTTGCTCTGCAAATTGCTACCTCTGAATCCCACCGAGAGTAGGATCCTTCTGCCTGGCTGGATGCCAAGTGCAAGGCAGTGTTGCCATTCCTTGCCAACTCCACCAGAGCCCAAGTAGCTCCTGCCTCTCTATCACTCCACTGTCCCGCAAGCCTAGAGTAGAAGCCCACTTGTGGCAGCGCATTCACAGACTATATTGTTAAGTCATCAGCACACTGCTTGGGGTTGTCAGAGCCTGCATTGCCTCTGAAAATGCAAACATATGGCCTTAGAGCTGCACACGCCCCTGGGGTTTCCTTTGCCAGACCAACAGCACGTCACCCTGCAGAAAGCGGGAGAAGTGGAGATGGAAGCATAGGATGGGGATGTTTTAGGTTGGGGGCAGGGGCAGATGGAAGAAGCTTGAAGTGGTGGGGGTGGCTGTGGGGGTGGTGGCATGATGAGGGGATGCAGCCTAGAGGTGGTGGAGGCTGGGGGGGACGGGGAGCCCAAGACAAGCTTCAATTCACTGGTTTTCCCAGGTGGGCACTGTGCCCCTCGGCCAATATCTTCACCTGGCCACGACCAGCATCCTCCTTCCCACTGCGCCCTGCATTGGGAAACTTAGTCCCCTACAGCACTTAGCCACACTGTGACCCCACCTGGGGACAACCCATTCCCCTGGGCCTCACGTGCCTCTTTAAGATAGGGCTATGGTGTGTATTGAACACTTTGAGAGTCTTGACCACATACTGGGTGCTGCTGGGAACACTTTACCAATACCCCTGCATTTACTGCTCACAACCACCGACCAAGTCATACTCTCATCTGCATGTCATCGGTGCAGACGAGGACACTGAGGCACAGAGAGGTTCACTGACTTGCCCAAGGTTGCACAGAGCCAGTCAGCAGGTGGCTGATTGAGGGCTGGCAGCCAGGATATGTGGATCCCAAGTTCTGGTTCTACCTATGTTATACTCCCCTGATCCCCAAGCGCCTGTCTGGCTCAGAGAATGAGCTCCAGGCTGGACAATCCCTAAATATTTTTCTTGGCTCCTGCTCAGTCCCCCTGGGTTAAATCGCACATTCGTCCATCCTTTCATTGATTCATGCATTGGTTCAACAGATGATTCTCTCCAATGCACATGGCACGGCTCTGGGTGCTGAGGGAATACAACTGTTCATGTCCTCGGGGATTAGATCTAGTAAGGCAGACAGACAATAATAAAATAGACATATACATACTGCGTGTTATATGTGGTAGATGCGATATATTCTGTCAACCCTAGAATATGTCAAGATAGGAGAAATGAAATAAGAGATAAGGCAGCTGGAAGAGATGGCCAGTGTCCTCAGTGGCCAGGGGAAAGCCCGTCCAAGGAGGTATTATCTGAGCAAAGACCTGCATGAAGTGAGATAAGGGGGCCCTGGGGTTTGGGAGGGAGCCCTGCAGGTAGAGGGGACCGTGAGTGTCAAGGCCCAAGAGCTGGCATGCATGGACTGTGAGGGCGGGCATGGAGCCCCACGAAGCTGGTGCGTGCGGAAACCAGTCTGGGGCTTGAAGGGGAGGGAGAGCCCAGCAGAAGAGCTATAACCTCAGCAGATGGGCAGAGCCGAGGGCCTGGTGGGAGGCCTCTCCATGAGTCAGACAAGGGTGTAGCCTCAGGAAGGATGAAAAGCCTCAGTTTCCTTCTGTGAGGTCACCTGCCTTAGGAAATGGCAGTTTTGACAACTGCCTTATTCTTCTTCAACACTTACAGATGGAGTAGGAGGCTGGGACAGAGAGCTCAGCACGCCCCCCACCCCATGGTCCTCGCAGGGTAAAAGGAGGGAGAGAGGCTGGGGCCACAGATACTTGATATGGAAACTGCTAGGTCGTGCAGCAGATCCCCCGAGGAAGATGCGGTGGCAGGAAAAACCCCGCCTGCTCATTTCATGCTCTGGCTGAGGGCACGAGCTGGAGATGGGAGCAAGTTGAAATTAGATGAGAATTTATTTAAGGCCTTTAAACATTTCTACACTCAGGGGGCCTCGGGAGAACCACAGATCATCACCTCCACAGCCTGCATGGAAGCCAGGCAGTGACACATTGGGACCCTGGACCCTCCCAGGGCACATTGGGGGTGGGGGAGCAGGCTGCACCCACAGCCCCTGCCTCACACCATAAGGTCTCTGCTGGCATGTCCTGGAGCTCAGGGACCCCCGCACCTCCCCATCTGCCCTGCCTGGTGCCTCAGACAGAAGATACGAGGGGCAGCGGCTGGTGTCCTCTCCCACATTCTGTGCTCTGGGGCGGGAGGGTGAGGCGGGCGGTGCTGAGCTGATGACAAGGCTTCTCCCTGCCTTCCCTGAGTCTGTCACAGTGGGCTGCGGCCTTAGCAGCCTTGTCCCACTCTGGGGTCACTTTTTCTACTAGGTAGTGTCGTCTCACAAATTTCTCTAAGCTTCCTTCAAAGTATCCAGGAACTGCTCTGTAATATCTCCAAGGAGGAAATGAAAAAAGAGCACAGTATTGTGCGTAGTTCTCAGCCTGGGTGCTGGAGCCAGCCTGCCTGCGTTCAAATCCCAGCTCCTGAACTTAGCAGCTGCTGACCTTGGGCTAGTTACTTGATTTCTCTGGGCCTCAGCACCGGTACCTGTGGGTGTGGATAGCAAGAAGAGCCAGCCAGGAGGGCGGTTGTGAGGATAGTGTGCTAAGATAATCAAAGTGCTCGCATAGGCCCCTGACACACAGGGAGGGCTCGACAAGGATCCCCTATTCTTTTCTCTGTGTGTTTAACAGTTTCTGCAGGGAATCCTGTGGGAGGTTGGAGAGCCTCTGTTGGACTGATGAGCGAGTATGACCATAAAGCTCTGGTCCCCAACCTCCTCTGGAAGGCCCTGGAAAGATGGTGGGTCTACAATCGAATTGCTTATTCGTTCACGTATTTGTTTGTTGTATGTTCATTCATTCGACGTCTTTCAAGAACCCATAAGTCAGCGCTGGGAATGAAGAGATGAGGGACACCTGTCAATGTTTTTCAGTGCTCACACTCATGCCCACACACATACAGGGAGGCTTGTTCCCCAAGCTCACCTTCCTTCCCACCACACGTGGAAGCCGCAGCTCTCCACCCAGAGGAAAGACAGCCATGCCATTGACTACTTACAGTTGGGTGCAGGGAGTGGTCATGGAGGTATGCAAGCCACCGTAGAGAGGAGAGGCCTGTGGCTGCAGCTGGGGACATCTAGGAGGCCAGCAGGATCAGTGAAGGTACATCAAAAGGCCAATTTTTGAAACCCAAATGATAGGTCAGGATTTGGGGGTCACTTATTGATGTGAGAATCACCGGGTTAATTTCCAAGTGTGGGCTCTGGATCCAGAAGGCCTGGATGGACACATGGACTTGCCATGTCCTGGCACTGCATCATTTCTCCTGTCTGTGCCTCTGCTTTCTCATCTGTGAAATGGGGATAATAGTGGTACCTTCCTTAGAGGGTTATTAGAGGTAACGTATGAGTTTATAAATATAAAGTTTGTGTGGCGTTTGGCACTTAGTGAAGGCTGCCTACATTGAAATTGCCGCCGTAACAATCAGGAATGCTTGTAACTGTAAATATAGGAAATCCAGCTAGCAGTGGCATAGAGTGGCACGGTGCTCTGTGGCAGGAAACCTGAGGGCAGGAGGCATGGTGAGCAGCTTCTCAGATTGCTCCTGGTGACCTTGGTCCTCATTCATCGGGTGGCCCGACTCCTCATTCTTGCCACGGCACCCCTTCCAGGGTGAAGCTAGGAGAAGCTGTGCCTTCCATCCTGGGAGCTCTCTGGCCCATCCTCAGACCATCGGCTGCCACGCCGCGAGGACACACGGGCGGCCCGTGGAAAGGCCCACTTCACGGGAAGCCGGCTGCCAGAAAGAAACCACACCGGTGGGCTCGGAGGCGGATTCTTCAGCTCGGTCAGGCCTTGAGATGACTGTAGCCCTCCTAGCTTGACTATAGCCTCGCGAGAGACCCTGATTCAGAGGCACCCAGAGAACTCTGCCTAGATTTATGAATCACAGAAACTGTGAGTGTGTGTTTTTTTAACCCACTAAATTTGGGGGTGTTTTACTGTGTAGTAGGAGATAACTTATACAGAGGTCACCCGGGGCTTATGTGGTGGCTCAGTGGGGTCTCAAGGCTGCTGTCAGAGACCCATGCCCTTCTATCTTTCCTCCCCTCCTCTGTAGCTCCAGGCTTTCTTCCTCAGGGTTACAAGATAGCTGCTGTGTATCCACATGTCACAACTGCAGATGAGAAGGAAGAGGGCCTCAACCAGCCAGGGGGCAGGCCTGCTGTGTCTGTTCCTTTCATAGACATTTTCCTGGGGACGCTGCCAATAGCCTCCAAATGCATCACATTGGCTGGAAGACCCCAGGGCCACCCTGGTGCCCTGGAATGAAAGGGTAGACCAGATGACCTCTCAGGTTTCAGGCTACCAAAGTTCTGCCCCCAGAACCCAGCAAGGCTATTCAGGCTGTGAGACAGAGGTGAGTCTCATGAAGGTAGTGACTGTCCTACTCAGCTGATTCCCACGGCCTAACCCAGCACCTCAGTAGGAGGCACCCAAATAAGGTTTTTTGAGTAGTGAGCTAGATGATAAGCCTTCAAAGGCAAGGATTGTATCTTCCTTGTGTTTATAACCATGATGCTCGGCGGGGCTCGTAGCTCAGGATAAGACTGTGTTCTGCTGCTAACACACAGAGGGCAGGGACTGTACCTTGTTTCTCTGTGCAGCTCGGTGCCTGGCACACAGAGGGACACACTTCAGGGCTGGCTGAATAGTTTAACCCCTGACTGACCGAGAGCCCTGGTGTCACGTCTTCTCCCTCAGGAGACTCGCTTACCCTTATGGCGCAGTCTCCATCTGAACTGGGAACCAGGACCTCACCATCTTGTGAGGGAACAGGCATGCTTGGCCCTCCAGTGGGCCTGCCCTTTCCTGGCTGGGACCGTCTCAGCCTGCAAACAGGGGGACGATCAGGAAGCCTGTTCCCGGCTACTTCTGGCTCTGCCCTGGGGGATTTTCTCCTCAGCCGGGGAGGGAGAGGCCTGGGTGCTGCCTGGACACCTCACTCAGGCAGCCTCACGCTGCTCTCTGTGGATCAGAGCTCAGTGTTGGGAGGTACGGGGACAGAGGCCCCCAGTTCAAAGGAAGATCCTTTCTGGGAGGCAATCCAGGGAGCTGCTTGGCCGTGGTGCATCAGGTGGGGCACACCTAGATATGCTCAGGGGTGTCCTAGCAGCAAAGTCCCCGATGCCCTTTATTTCCTGAAACCCATGTCATTCCCCTGGCTGGAAATGCCCGTGACCCCTTCCAATCTGCTTTCTAATTTGACCCCACCCAAAAAAGGGGGAAGTTGGCTTCTGAGCAGAACTGGCCCATGAAAAGTGTTTCCATGTCAAGAGATGTTGGTCAGACCCAAGGAATGTTCCAGGGGTCCATCATTAGAGAGTCATTCATGGAGCCACCATAGATCCTTTTCCCTGAAGGTCCACAGAACAGGAAGACACTTTCAGCTCCTTAGAATGCAAGGGAGCACACGTAGTGAGGTCAGCCCTTCCACCATGACCCTCTGTCCCCAGGTGCCTAATGTTTTTATTCTTTGGTGGAATATTCACCGCTTAGGTGCCTTCTCTGTCCTATCATGAATCCCACAGCACCGTGGAGACGGTTGCCTACATCCCCCGAGCTGGGCAGGAAGCACCAGGCAAGGTGTTGGTGTTCATTCTGCAGCCTCGATGCTTAGTGAGCTCTCAGTAAGTGTTAAGCACATGAATGGATGACAAGTGGATGCTGGCACCCTTAGGAGCCATTCAGATCCATCCCCTCACTTTGCAAATGAGTTAATAGGGCTCTGGGGTGCCAATTGAGGGTCGGCATCACCATCAGCCAATTGGGAGAAGAGGCGGATATTGTGTGCTGAGTCAGGCCCCCTCATCAAGTGATTGTGAAAAAGGCCCCCCATCAAGCTTAGAGATGCACCTGACCACGTCAGTACCTTGGGAAATTAAAAAGAAAATGAACGATTATGCCATACACCTTGGAGACTCTTCTTCATCAGCACGTTTAATATTCATAACTTGTGTGTTACATATCACCATGTCCATTTATGGATAAAGAAACTGGGGCTCCAGTAACACTGTGATGGGTCTGGGCGACTTGGAGAGCTGCTTCCTACAACCTAGGGGTCATGGTCTGGAGGACAGAAACCGAATCATGTGCACTGTACTTGCTTCCTATTGGGGCTGAAACAAATTCCCACAAACCTGGTGACTGAAAATAACATAAACCCATCATCGCAGGGTTCTGGAGAGGTCTGCAATCAAGGCATTAGGGGCTGTGTTTCTCTTAGAAGCTCTGGGAAAATGTGCTTCCTTGCCTTTTGAGCTTCTGGTGAAAGCTCCTGCTCCTTTCCCCCTTCTCCCTCCCCTACTCCCACTTTGACCTTCCTGCCTCCCTCTTTTAAGAACCTTTGTGATCCTTTTGGACCCACCTTAATACTCCTTCCTCCCTTTCCTCCCTCCCTCCTTTCAGTCTTTCTTTTTTGGGATAATTGAAATCAGCTGGTGAACAACTTTCACCTCGAGATCCCGAAGGAGCTTGAAACTCACTATCCAGAACTTACCTTACACACATTAGCGAATGTGAACCCCGTCAGCTGTTTCTGGACACACTGGATTCATCCATGTTCTTCCCAGCCGTCCAGAGGGGTGAAATCCAGAACTAGACACAGAGTGTTGAAGGAACCAAGGGAATAAGTCTCTTTTCGTCCCCATAGACATCATCTAGTATAGTTCTAGAGTTCTGAGAAATTCTAGTGCAAAGGGGAGAGGGAAGGAGGGAAGGAAGGAAGGGAGGGAGGGCGGGAAGGAAGGAGGGAGGGAGGGGAAGGAGGAAGGAAGAAAAAGCATGCTGTGTGCACTGGGACACACGATGTGGAAACTGCCCTGCAGCTCATTTATTTAACACAACTTTATTGAGCACCTGATGCTGTGCTGGGCACTATGGGTGAAAAGAAAATAAATAATAGATAGGGCATGCCCTCAGAGTGCCTTCAGTCTAGCAGGGAAGTGAGGATCTGAACACAGCTAATTTTGACTCAGGGAGAAAGGAAAACAATAGCACCCCCAAGAGAGAAGCATGGATCCCAGCCCCAGGGCTCCAGGCAAGCAACCACTTAGTCATTACAGATGGGTTTTCGGGGACAGTAAAGTGAGAAGAAGCGGAGAGGGGAGGGCAGGTCTGCATTTCCTGCCCCACCCAGGGCCCACTCCCCCTGGGAAGGGACCTGGTGGCGGTAATCAGGGGCCACTCAGCAAGTGCTGATTGAGGGTGTCCGGGGAAGCAGGGGAGCAGACCCTGGATGGCTGAGGACAATAAGGTCCCTTGAGAGCCCTTTGCATTGTTCCTAGGCCATCTGCTTCCTGTCTGGGTGCCCCAGCTGTTTCTGTGCCGGGAACATTCATGGGCGCACACATACCCAGAAATGTGCATGCCACACCCTCACATACACACGCAATGCACACTCAGAGTCACTGCAATCACTAGGATGTAATAATTGCAGCCTGAGCACCCAGTGCCCTCGGGGCTGCCTCTGTGACCACCCTCACCTCCCCCCCCACACACACACCCTGGCTGCCCCTTCCACCCATTCCCCACCCCCCCACCCCCCCACCCCCGTGGGGCCTGGGCACATCTCAGCACCTGCCTTCCTGCCTTCCTGCCTTTCTGTCCTGCTCTGCCCTGAGGGCCTGGGTGCCTCTCATTGCTTCCTTCCACCTCCTCCTTTCATCTCCACTCGTTCCCTCTCTGTCTATTCAGTCTACCTCTGCCTCCCTCTCCACTCCTCCCGGAGCGCTGTGTGTGTGTGAGTGTGTGCATGCGATTAAGACAGAGAGAAAGGACGGAGGGAGACTGTTCCTTTTAGGAGTTTTCCTCCTTGATTGAGCTATAGTTTCCTGCTGAAGAATCACAAATGCAGCAGAACCCATTTCCGTCCCCCTGGGGAAGTGTGATGCGTAAATCCGACAGGATGGGGCCCGAGAGAGCTGAAAGAAGCAATAAAACCCTGTCTGACCTGAGGGCCTGGGGCTTCCCCATGTACCTGCTGCCTTTGCTCTCCACACTGACTCACTTTTGCTTGTCCCAGGGTCACATCTTAGCATGACAGGGACAAAGCACAGGACAGCTCTGGGCAATGCAGATGCCTCCTGGCCTCAGCAGGACAGGAATTTCCTTGTCCTTGAGGAGGTCACAAATCAACGTGAAGCATGAAGGTTGGCCATGAGGCTGGCAGGGCTCTAGGTCCTAGAGGGGTGGGCCTGAGGACCAAGGAGGGGACCAAGGAGGACTTTTCATTCCTCTAGGCTCTGTATGTGTACATCTACTTAAATTACTTGCCTGAACCAGCCCTTGCCACACCTCTGAGAAGTCTGTGTGGATTACTGTGGGACTGGAGTGAAGCTACTAAGGCCCAGAGAGGTTACACAGCACTCCTGAGGCCACATAGCTACTGGGTCATCTGGTAGACTCAATTCCAGATCTGTCTTTCTCTTTCACCATTCACTGCACAGATGGATTCCTGGGAAGGGAGGGGCTACAGCTTGGTACCTGGGCACAGGCTTAGCATGTGTCCCTGGTAAGGTGAAATTTCCTAAATAAATTCATTCTCTTTGTTGGAGGCTGGGGCTTTCTGAGGTCCAAAGGTGCTCAGGCTTTCAGTTGTCTGCCCAAGGTTATGGGTTTTAGAAGCCAGATCCTGAAGCCTGTTCCCACATAAGGAAACTCTGCACTAAGCTTCAGACTTTCTCATCAGAATATGCATGATAATCTCTCTGCTTTCTTTAATTTATGCAGAGATACCAGAGTTTTCAATTTGTGCAAAGGTATATCAGAGGCTATTCTGCCTTTCCCTCACACAATGATGGCTTTCTATGCTCATTTGTTGTAAGAAAGCTTGCTTGACCTGGGTGCAGGGAGGACCCCCTGGGAGCAGCCCTCAACCAATAAAGGGTGAAGATTGGTGGGTAAATATCCCAGCTTTCTCACCTTCCTAGAGGACAACCCTGAAGCATCCCCTACATCTCCCAGAGGTCCACCCTGAGGGGCAGCCCTGGTAGCTGTTAGGGCCTGCTTAGCCTCAAGGCCAGCAGAACAGGCTCTGAAACTCCCTGGCGACTTAGGCCTCTGCATATCTAAGACCCCCTGGTGATTGATGCCTTTACAAGGCCTGTGTTTACCAAAGGAGGGCAGTTAAGTCAAAGAACCATCTGTGTATCTTGCTTCCTTGCCCCAAATGTGTGGGCAATTCAGGAACTGG
>PITA01018988.1:0-38892 GCA_004023965.1 Spilogale gracilis | reverse complement strand
CAGAATCTATGCTGAGGGCAGAGCCCAATGTGGGGCTATGTTCCACAACCCTGAGGTCACAACCAAAGCTGAAATGAAGAGGCAAAAACTCAACCGACTGAGCCACCCAGGTACTCCCTTGCACTTCTATGCTTTTTGCAGCATTATTAACCATAACCAAACTAGGGAAGCAGCCCAAATGTCTATCTATTTATGAATTGATAAAGAAAAAGTGATATATATATTACACACACCACATATATATAGTGATAAACATATAATAAAAATAATGAAATCTTTGAAATATATATGAAATATATGCAATGAAATATATATATGAAAACACATCATAAAATAATGAAATCTTGCCATCTGCAACATGGATAGGGCTAGAGTATAATTATAAGCAAAATAAATCAAAGATGAATATTATATGATCTCCCTCACATGTGGAATTTAAGAGACAAAACAAATAAGCCAAGGAAAAAACAACAGAGACAAACCAAGAAACAGACTCTTAACTACAGAGAACAAACTCATAGTTAGCAGAGGGGAGGTAGGTGAATAAGATATTATTTTGAATAAATACTTTTTTGCTCTCTAACATATTCCTGTAGACTTTGTCTTGGGATTTCTCAGAGTATAAGAGCTATTAAATTGAAAAATTCTAGGTCTACCAAAATCAAGAATGATTTTTTAAAACTTCCATCTACTTTCTCTTTCTTCAGTTGAATAATAGCACCCAGTTAATTTTTCCTACCATATTAACTGGTAAACCTGGTCTGGCCTCAAAATTATCTTGCCTCACCAATCTAATCTGACCTTAAGTCTAACCTCATCTTGACTTAAGTAATGATTTTTTATTTTTTTAAGATTTTATTTATTTATTTGACAGAGAGAAACACAGCGAGACAGGGAACACAAGCAGGGGGAGTGAGAGAGGGAGAAGCAGGCTTCCCGCCGAGCAGGGAGCCGGACGCGGGGCTCAATCCCAGGACTCCGGGATCATGACCTGAACCGAAGGCAGTCACTTAACCAACTGAGCTACCCAGGCGCCCCGTAAGTAATGACTTCTTGACCATTTTCCTTTAAAGCACAAGAAGTATCTGGAATTTATCTTATAAAAATGTACTTGTCTGAATCTTAGCCAATAACTCTGAATAATTTCTATAAATATTACTGGTTTTCTTCTCAAATATATCCAGGTTTTCTAAATACTACCAGGTATTTATGGTAAACCCTAAAATCAAAATATCAAATCATCATGAGAATTAAAGTTCAAAAGTTCCAGGAGGACATTCTACCTCCTTACTATAGAATCCTATGGGCAATATTACTACTATTTTAGAGTGTGGTTCATTATGTGGATCAAGCATATAGTTAATAGAAAAGTCTACCTTGCAGAGCTCTTTGCTGGGGGAGGGTAATAAGTTGGCAAATTTCCTGCTTATTTGGAATCAAAGTCATATATCTATTATTTAGAAACTCAATTAAGCAGCATGTACCCACTGGTATCATGGATGAAGTCCTTTACTAGCCCTCCAGATAGAACTGAACATGTTTGTCTTTGTTGCTTCCACGAACCCTGAACTTGTATCAGAGCACCTACAATAAATCATTGTTTGTTTATTTTCATTCCCTTTTACTAGTGTCTTTGCTATCTATGCTAAAAATATCTAAAGGTTAGTATCAAATAATATTAGAGTTCTTACTAACTCATTTTTACAAATAGCAAAATATCGAAACTTACGTTGTCAATAATTGATATATATTTATAATATAGGGTATTAATATGCTATATTAATATATCATAGTAATACAATATATAAATAGTAATATATTTTATATATACATGAGGTATGACTTTTTTTTAAATTAGGTTTTAAGTTTAAAGAAAACATAAACATTATGTAACAAACATACCCTTGATTTCAGTAGGAAATGTTCAGTTGCATCCTGGTATCAACACTGGCTTTTTATTGCATCATTTGGTAGTTCTATTTTTAATTTTTTGAGAAACTTCCATCCTGTTTCCATAGTGACTATACCAGCTCACAATCCCAACAGTGCATAAGGGTTCCCTTTCTTCTATATCCTTGAAAACACTTCTATATCCTTGTTACTGGTATTTTTGATAACAGCCCTCATTGTGGCTTTAAAATTTTTTAAATAGATTTTAATTTATTTCTATTAATTTTTAAATTCCAGTATAATTAACATACTCAGTGTGGTTTTGATTTGCACTTCCCTGATGATTAATAATGTAGAGCATTTTCTCATTTACCTGTTGGCCCTTACTTAAATGTCTATTCACATCGTCTCATTTTTTGGTATGATCATTTCCTTTTTTTCTACTGAGTTGTATGAGTTCTCTGTGTATTACAGATATTAGCCCCTTATTAGATATATGATTTACAAGTACTGTCCTATATTCATTTGGTTGTCATTTCGTTTTGTTGACAACTTCCTTTACTATGCAAAAGCTTTTTAAGTTGACATAGTCCCACTCATCAAGATCTTTAACAAGGATCTTACCACTTATATATGGATTTTCCTCAAAAAATTAAAAATAGACTTACCATATGATCTAGCAATTCTACTTCTGGGTATTTATATGAACAAAACAATCATATTACTTGAAAAGGTACATGTACCTTCATGTTTACTGCAGCATTATCTACAATAGCCAAGATATGGAAACAAACTAAGTGTCCATCAATGGATGAATCGATAAAGAAAACTGCTATACATATACAATGGAATATTAATTAGTCATAAAAATAATGAAATCTAGCCATTTAAAAAAAACATGGGTGGACCCCAAGTACATATGCTAAAGTGAAATAAGACAGACTGAGAAAGACCACGCCATATGATTTTTCTTATATGTGGAATCTAAAAAAAATAAAAATAAAAAAAATTAACTCATAGATATAGAGAACAGACTGGTAGTTGCCAGAGTTGGGAGGGAACAGGGGGGAGAAATGGATAAATTGCTTTTGTTTTGTCTTGCTTAAATAAACTGTATTAACAACAAAACAAGTAAAATCAAACCGCCACCACCACCACCACCAGAACAAAAATACTAGCCCCTTGCAGTAGGTATCTGAAGAACAAAAATGGAATGGTCACTTTCACATTTTGTATGTCATTTTCTCTGACTACAGGCCACAGTACCTTGCTAACTATCGGTATCAATAACCTATTTTCTGACATTTGTTATAGTTCCACTTTCCTTGAAGGGGCCCGTAGGTAAATGAGTGGCTAACTTCTGTCATTTCCTTTACAATCAGTATTACTGGATCATGTTTAAGAAATTATTGTCTATTCCAGGTTATAAAATATATTAACTTACATTATCTAATAAGAATATTCAAGTTTAATTTTAACAATGAATTCCTTAATTTTTCTGAGGAGGGGATCAACTGTCATATTATTTTAAGATAAATATTTTTGTAAATATTTTATTGAAAAAAGCCTTCTTTCCCTAATTTTACATACCACTTTTGTTCGTATACCAAAATTCAAACCTTATACAGCCTTATTTTGAAGTACTTTTTCTAATGCAAAAGTGACAGATATACTAAGATCACACCTAATATATCTTAATAAACACAACTTCATGATATATTTGGCAGGTAAAGCCTTGCTTTTCTTCTTCAGATTTTTGCCAATAAGTTTTTTTTTTTTTAATCAGAATTATGGGGTGCCTGGGTGGCTCAGTGGATTAAAGACTCTGCTTTCAGCTCAGGTCATGATCTCAGGTCCTGGGATCCAGTCCTGCATTGGGCTCTATGCTCGGCAGGGAGCCTGCTTCCTCTTCTCTCTGCCTGCCTCTCTGCCTACTTGTGATCTCTCTGTGTGTCGAATACATAAATAAAATCTTTATAAATAAATAAATACATACATACATACATAAATCAGAATTATGTATTCAAATTCTAAAATCTGGGAATATTACTGAAATTATATTTAATTTCTTAATCACTTTGACATTAAATAAATTTATAAACATGACGTATCAGTACTAAACTCTGTATATTTTTTCAGTTAAAGTTGTTAATATTACTTATTTAAGTTCTATACTTTCTTTTTTTTTTTAAGATTTTATTTATTTATTTGACAGAGAGATCACAAGTAGGCAGAGAGGCAGGCAGAGAGAGAGGAGAGTGGCAGGCAGAGAGAGAGGAGGCTGAGCAGAGAGCCTGATGCGGGCCTCTATACCAGGACCCTGAGATCATGACCTGAGCTTGAAGGCAGAGGCTTTAACCCACTGAGCCACCCAGGTGCCTTAAGTTCTATACTTTCTGTACATACAAATATTGAATATCTTTAGTAACAGACATAGGTAACATATTTAGTGCTACTACAAAATGTTTTTTATATTATTTTTTAACGTTTATTTATTTATTTGATAGAGTGCACACATGAGTGGGGGCATAGGCAGAGGGAGAGAATCTTCAAGCTGACTCCCCACTGCAGAGAGTCTTAAGCAGAGTTCAATCATGACCCATGAGATCACAA
The DNA here is from genome assembly GCA_004023965.1 of Spilogale gracilis. Lineage (NCBI taxonomy): Eukaryota > Metazoa > Chordata > Mammalia > Carnivora > Mephitidae > Spilogale > Spilogale gracilis. Next base: position 34,389 of record PITA01018988.1, on the reverse strand, counting down.
CCAGAACCGAAACCAATAGTTGGACACTCAACCAACTGAGCTACTGAGTTGTCCCTCATTTTCTATATTATATCTTGGACTTGTTTGCTTTTCCACTAAATTTTATTTCATTCTTTTAAAATGTCCATGTATTTCAACACATTTCTTGGGACTGGCTCTGCCAAATGCTTAATATTTTTGAACTGTTAAAGTTTAAATATGTTATATTATTTAAAAGCTGCATAGTAAGGCAAGCAAGTTTTGGAATGTTAAAAATTAACTACATTATATAGAGCATTACAAAAACTTTATTTGGCCTTGAAGATAATGATATTAAATGTAGGCTAATTGGAATAATAATTTGTCTCTATATGTACTTGTCTCAAATGTACTTTCTTTCACCCAAAGATACAAAAGTGCATTACAAACATCCTTATTTCTGCCTGCCTTCCTTACTTCATTCCTTCAATTTTCTTTCTTAATTTTTTTTTTGCTCATTTATTGTTCAGAAGCAACATAGGTGGCAGAAAATGGCCAGGTAGGACACTATAGACCCTGAGAGAATCCTAGGTTGCCTTTCCTGCTGCTGTCTCTCTTCTTTCTCCTCTCTTTCCTCCTCCTCCATTTCCCTACTCCTCTTCCTCTCCCCCTCATCCTCCTCTTTCCTTTCTGTCCTAAGTATAAATGAAAATCAAAAGTTTTATAAACCTACAGTATCTATGTTGAATAATTTAGCAAATTATAATATTAACATAAAAATTTAAAGTATAATGCTCAATCTATGAAATAATTATAAAAATTTCATAGGAAATAAAATATGATGCAGGACAGGTAATGTCATCTTTAATGGTACAGTTTTTTAAATACATCATGCACATTTTTCAAAACTTATTTTTTTCTCTATGACTATATAATGACTTTGGAAACTGAATATGACTCAGAATAAATGGCTATTCTCTCCCTCCTTTTCCCCCAACCCTGTGATAGGCACAGAGTCTGGATGATTAATACAGCTAGTGCCCAACCTAAAATCAGACCCTGGCAACAATATCCTTAAACTGGGAGAGGGTATTTGTTATTAAGGTGAGGTTGGCTGGAAAAAAAACACAGTTGTTGAAATTAAAAACTTGACCCCATCAATACTGGCAATCTTATATGCTACAACCAGAACTGTCAGTCATAGCCTTTGAGAGGTTTTAGCTGTGATCAGAACACTGAGTAGTAAACCAAGAGAACAGATACCACCAATTAGAAGAGGGAAAACATGATCTTTTGACAGTACATGTATAACATATCCAATATTATTCCAGTGATATCACTGCTGCAGAGACACTTACTTTATCCCATTCATTGAGACACATTTCCCAGCAGTACCCTTAGACTGGTACTGGCTTGAAAAAAGAAATGAAGGGAAGAGAGAAGAGAGAAGAGAGAAGAGAGAAGAGAGAAGAGAGAAGAGAGAAGAGAGGAGAAGAGAAGAGAAGAGAAGAGAAGAGAAGAGAAGAGAAGAGAAGAGAAGAGAAGAGAAGAGAAGAGAGAGAAAAGAAAAGAAAAGAAAAAAGAAAAGAAAGGAAAAGAAAGGAAAAGAAAAGAAAAAAGAAAACGTGTATTTTTCTTATTTATTTGGAATCTTTATCTCCTCTAGCTGTTCCTTGCCCTAGCTGAGTGACTATTAGGATTGCATTCTGAGGACAGAACTTCAAGAATTTCTTTTTAAAGTAGTAGTAAGTACAAACTTTGAAGCTACTTAGGAAAACTAAATAGTTACAACTAATCTGATCTTTCAGTCCACAGAGTAATTTGGCAGCCTAGTCACACTGGCCTGCTCAGAAATGAAGGTAAGTGGGATAGACATGGATGGAATTATTCAACTGTCAGGTTAGCATGACTGACCTCTTCGAATGATGATCAGTACTGTGAATTGTGGAATGAGATTATCTTGGTTCAAATATTAGCCTAGCTATCTACAAGCTCTGTGGCCTGGGATACATTTTTCAAATGTCTTTAGGTTTTAGTTCCCTCATTTATTAAATATGTACAAACACAAATCTTTTGGTGAAAACCAAAACAATTCCATGTGTGTTAATAACCTAGAGCAAAGAATGTCAACCACTGCTATTATTAATGTTGTGGCTTTCATGATCATCATTATTATATCAGTAATATGCGGTAAGACAATAGGACACTGCAACGAACTTATGTTTCTTGATACGACTACATTAAATGCAAAAGGGTTTTTTTTATTTTTTGTTTTATGAAGATTTTATTTATTCATTTGACAGAGAGAGAGAGCACAAGCCGGGGGGAGTGGCAGACTAAGGGAGAGCGAGACACAGACTCCCCACTAAGCAGGGAGCCTGAAGAGAGGCTCAATCCCAGGACCCTGGGATCATGACCTGAGCCAAAGACAGATGCTTAACCAAATGAGCCACCCAGGCATCCCAAATCAAAATGTTTTACATAAAATGGACTTTCAAGGGGGCATGGAGGCCAGCGTAAATCATATTCTATATTAAGTAAACATAAAATGTTAGTTTTTAAGGAAAAAAGAGTAAGTATCAAAAGCAGTTTAAGAGATTAGCAATTTAACATCAATTTACTTTTTATGCATGGCTATAAAGTTAGCATTTTTTTCTTTACAACAACTACTGGACGGCAGAACTCTTGTCCTTAAATAAGTGTGCAAAGAAGCACACTTATACTAATGAAAGATACTTAACTTGCTAAAATGCTTAACAAATTATAGGTCAAAGACTCAGGGCAAAACAGCTATACTTAGGAAACCAGTGCTTTTGACAAACTATATTGTTGGGAATGGTAGGGGCTTCAGCTGACTTACCTTGGTTATTAAATGGCATGAGCCTTGGGACTCTGTTATCACTGGAAGCCATTTTTCTCCCTGCTCAGATGCATAGGCATAGTTTTGGCTCATATTTATAATTTTAAAACAACAATTAAAAAGGAATGGGAAAAATGGGTAGAGTTGAGTGGGAGACACAGGGTTTCAGTTATGGAATGGATAAGTCATGGGAATAAAAGGTACAGCATAGGGAATGTAGTCAACTGTATTACAACAGTGTTGTTTGGTGACAGATGCTAGCTACACTTGCAACCACAGCATAACACAGAGAGCTGAATTACTATGTTGTACACCTGAAATTAATGTAATATTGTGTGTCAATTACATTTCAATTAAAACAAAAGATCAGATAATATTTTTCACATGTATTGTGCATTTTAACTACAGGAAGTCTTATACTTGGGTCAAAAATTATGGTAAGGGTATATTTAATACTATTTCCATACATTCATTAGCAGGAAATTATGTTTTAGGGAATAAAATGTTTCCTTAAATATTTGTTCTTTAAAAACTGATTTTCCTTTAATTAAATTATCCAGTTACACAGTGTGAAAAACTGAAATAATCATTGGGGCATATAAGTTTTGTATTGGCTGATTTAAACATGGCAACCCAGCATGTCATCATTTGAAAATTAAACATACAACTGCGAAGCAACTGGAAGTTAAAATGAAACTACTGGAGATGAGAAATTTGATGGGGCTGAAATTATTCTGTGCACATGCAGGTACACGTCATCATCATCATCATCATCATCATTATTATTTTGAATTTAAGACAGGTTTATTCAACCACAAGTTACTCACTTTGAGTAAAAAAAAAAAAAATAGAGTTCATTTCATTTGGTAGAAGCTATTATTCTTTCAGGCACCTGGGTGGCTCAGATGGTTAAGCATCTGCCTTTGGCTCAGGTCATTATCCCAGAGTCCTTTCTCTCCCACTCCCCATGCTTGTGCTTTCTCTCTTTGTGTCAAATAAGTAAAAAAAAAAAATCTTAAAAAAGAGAAGCTATTATACTTTAAATAGCTATTAATCAGTATTTATAGATGTGGTATAATTATTATGCAAACTATATAATAAACTGAACTAGTGACAAGGCACAGTAAGATATTTATGCATAGTGTTTTTTCCTGAAAATCTTTTATACTTTCAAAATTATAACTTCAGCTTCTTAGCATGTATCAGATTCCTGGAAGGGAGGTTGTAATAATAAGACTCACTAAGCTTACAAGAAAAAAGAAAAATCACTGAGTCCCTATATCCTCCTCTCTGCCCTTCCCTAACTATAAATATTTGACTTAATCTTTCAGATGTAATTTATTGGATTCATTCAGAAACTTAATTAAAATTCCTATTACATTATTTGCATGTAATAAATAACATTAATTTGTAGTATATGGATCATATCTTTATGTTGTGGTATTTATATTACAAAAAAACCAAATGATTATTCTTTTTAAAGGACTCCACAGCTTAACTTTACTTACTGGAGCTCTCTATGATCTTCTCTTTACTATTAGTATTATCAACAGAGAAACATCAACATAATATTCATATATGAACAATTCAAAGAAATATAATCTCTTCCTAAGAAGAGCACAATTATAAAAACAAAATTAAATAAAGAGTTATTTCCCTGAAACTTGGTCCCATCATCCTCCAAGACACAGATGGTGTGGGAAGGAGAAAAAGAGAGCAGTACTGTAGCTCCATCTAATGCAAAGTCAATGCTGAAGTTATAAAATGTCTCTTTCTACTCATCTAGCATTTTCCCAGGAGATTATTCTATAAATTGAGTTGGTATCAAATCACTTTCAGAGATAAATATAGAAAATTTATTTTGGGTTTAGGGAAGATCTGGATATGCGTGTGATTTATTAAAAATATATAGTGTGTCTATAATAAACATTTTTTAACTTGAATATTTTGATTGTACAGTGAAAACTGTAACCATCTATACTCAGTTTACTGTCTATATCAGTAGCATTTTAATACAATTCTACAGTCTTCATCAATATGACTTTGCTATTCCATGAAATTCTTGTCCAGCAAGATAAAGGTTATAAATAACATTCCTGTTTGTTCCAAGAGTTTCTGAACAACCCATTTGAATATAGATAAGATTGTTCACTTTTTTTTTTTAAAGATTTTATTTATTTATTTGACAGAGAGAAACACAGCCAGAGAGGGAACACAAGCAGAGGGACTGAGAGAGGGAGAAGCAAGCTTCCTGCGGAGCAGGGAGCCTGATGTGGGGCTTGATCCTGGGTCTCCAGGATCAGGACCTGAGCTGAAAGCAGTCGACTAACCAACTGAGCCACCCAGGCGCCCCAAGATTGTTCACTTTTTAAGAGATAACATGAAACAACTGTTTGCTCTCCAAAGCTTATGAAATTAGTGCCTTGTTATTGTAAACACCAACTCTAATTTTTTAATTAACATATAATATATTTGTTTCAGGGGTACAGGTCTGTGATCCATCAGTCTTACACAATTCACAGCACTCACCATAGCACATACCGTCCCTGGTGTCCATCACCCAGCCACTCCATCCCTCCAACTTCCTCCCCTCCAGCCACCCTAAGTTTGTTTCCTGAGATTAAGAGTCTCTTATGGTTTCTCTCCCTTTCTGGTTTCATCTTGTTTCATTTTTCCCTCTCTTTCCCTATGATCCTCTGTCTTGTTTCTCAAAATTCCTAGTGAGATCATATGATAACTGCTTTTCTCTGATTGATTTATTTTGCTTTAGCATAATACCCTCTAGTTCCATCCACCTCATTGCAAATAGCAAGATTTTGATTTTTTTGATGGCTGCACAGTATTCCATTGTGTGTGTATATATATATATATACCACATGTTATTTATCCATTCATCTGTTGATGGACATCTAGTTTCTTTCCATAGTTTGGCTATTGTTGACATTGCTGCTATAAACATTCAGGTGCATGTGGCCCCTTTGGATCACTACATTTGTATCTTTAGGATAAATATATCTAGTAGTGCAACTGCTAGTTCATAGGGTAACTCTCTTTTCAACTTTTTGAGGAAACTCCATACTGTTTTCCACCATGGTTGCACCAGCTTGCATCCCCATCAACAGTGTAGGAGGGTTCCCCTTTCTCCAAATCCTTGCCAACACCTGTAATTTCCCAACTGATTAATTTTAGCCATTCTGACTGGTGTGAGGTGGTATCTCACTGTGGTTTTGATCTGTATTGAGCACTTTTTCATGTGTCTGTTGGCTATTTGGATGTCTTCTTTGCAGAAATGTCTATTCATGTCTTCTGCTCATTTTCTGATTGGATTATTTGTTCTTTGGGTGTTGAGTTTGATAAGTTCTTTATGGATTTTGGATACTAACCCTTTATCTAATGTGTCATTTGAAAATATCTTCTCCCATTCTGTTGGTTGTCTTTTGGTTTTGTTGACTGTTTCCTTTGCTGTGCAAAAGCTTTTGATCTTGATGAAGTCCCAATAGTTCATTTTTGACTTTGCTTCCCTTGTCTTTGGCGATGTTTCTGGGATGAAGTTGCTGCAGCTAAGGTCAACAAGGTTGTTACCTGTGTTCTCCTCAAGGATTATGATGGATTCCTGTCTCACGTTGAGGTCTTTCATTCATTTGAGTCTATTTTTATGTGTGGTGTATGGAAATGGTTCAGTTTCATTCTTTTGCATGGGGCTGTCCAATTTTTCCCAACCCCATTTGTTGAAGAGACTGTCTTTTTTCCATTGAACATTCCTTCCTGTTTTGTTGAAGAGGAGTTGACCACAGAGTTGAGGGTCCATTTCTGGGCTCTCTATTCTGTTCCATTGATCTATGTGTCTGTTTTTGTGCCAGTACCATACCATCTTGATGATTACAGCTTTGTAATTGAGCTTGAAGTCTGGAATTGTGATGCCGCCAACTTTGTTTTTCTTTTTCAATGTTGCTATGGCTATTCGGGGTCTTTTCTGGTTCCACATAATTCCAAAATATTACTATTATTTTTTTAAAAATTTTATTTATTTGTTTGACAGAGAGAAACACAGCTAGAGAGGGAACACAAGCAGGGGGAGTGAGAGGAGGAGAAGCAGGTTTCCCGCTGAGCAAGAAGCCCGATTCAGGGCTCAATGCCAGGACTCCGGGATCATGATCTGAGCAGAAAGCAGACACTTGACTGAGCCACCCAGGTCTGCATAATTCTAAAATATCATATCATGTTCCTTACTCAATCTAAATCCAATTCCTTCTCTGAATTGAAGACAGATTCTCAAACCTTATAAATATCCCCTGCTGATACTGAAACTCTGTTAAGGTAGACTCTACCTTACTGCAGCATTCCACGAACTCAGCTTTGACTTAGCAACACGTTGCCCTGGTGGTATTTCTCCGAAGTGGCACTTGACAAAAGATTGCTCTCTTGTATTTTCTCTTGTTATGTGTATAACATATGTTTGAAGACTAACAATAATTTTTGTTTGTATAATTCTGAGTATTCTAACAAGATTTCAGAATGATGATTCTCCTAAGACTCATATCTACAGATGATGACTATCAATTATTATTCTTTTTTGTATAATAGTTTCACTTACATGTTAAACTTCAAGTCAGGAATCATAATAGGCAGGGAAAATTTTATTATCACATGATCTTCATATTTTAATGGAGAACACTGACCCTGGGCAAGATACTTTTTTCCTCCCGAGGTCACAAATCAAGCAAACAGAAAAACAAGGATTTAAGCCCAGGTGTTTGGACAACTGTATCAGTTGTCGTCTATCTTGAACAGGTGGTAGGCATTATTTCCATCTGTGGAATTAGTCACCCATGAAATTACTTCTGTCCATTTAAAACATTTAATCATCAAAAAGATAGATTCATGTATTACACAGATAAAATTTAAGAATCCTCTCTTTTAAATTAAAATGTTTGATCCAAGGACACCATGTCACTTCAGGGATCTGAAACTTCCTCAACTGACTTCACCCCTCCATTACATATTTTAAAATAAGAGTATTAAAATCATGTGCTTTACTGATTTAATTTCCTGTCTGAGGAAACTGTTACTTGTTGTTGGATTCCTCTTGATTGAAAACACATGGCAAAGTAATGTTAACCTCAGTTAAGCTTGACTGTATCATTTGTCCACAATAGGACATGTTGTTTAATATTGGCCAAAATTAATTTTTTAGGAAATCATTTTTGGTTAAGGAAAAAAATCTTTTAGAAAATAGCAAAAAATCTTTATCTTAAATTATGAATTATAGCAGTATGGCTGGCACATGCCTGAAAAGTTACAGCAGTTAATTTTTGGTCATTGTTAAATGAAGGGTGAGGAAATCTGGTTGTAGCTCTTTATAATACTAGGTCTATTTTTTAAATTATTAAAACCAATAAAATAATGATTTATCGTGACAAGGCAAGATGAGCTAATGAATTTAGCATACAGGTGAACAACTATACTTGAGAAGGGGAAGATTTAAAAATGGATACTGTAATATTAAATTCTTTCTTTATATTTTGTGTGTCAAGAGCATTCCTGCTCGTATTTTAATTTCTTAGTGTAGTGTAGTTACAAAGGCACTGAGATTTGATGACAGCTTAAAATGTAGCTGTCCAGACTAGAAAATTGTTCAACTCAAGATATCTCTGCAAATGAGTGCCTGTTAAGGTTAGGCTGATTAAAATGATTTGTATTACTGAATGAGAGTCTAAGGAAATGATAACCCCTATTACCTGTTAGTGGGGCAATGAAAGAAACTGAAGATAAATTACAAGTCAGAAAAAGATATATTTAGTGACAGTAGTCAGCAAGGTAAAAAGTTCCTTTAAAAGTAACCCCCAAAAAACTAATGATGTAATATATGTAGACTAATTAAATATAATAAAGAAAAACACCCAAACATTTTTAAATGTTTCCTCTATTGAACCAAAATAAGAATACCTTGAAGAATTTTACCCTTTTCTTTTTTTAATTTTATTTATTCATTTAAGAGAGAGATAGAGAAAGAGCACAAGCAGGGGGAGTGGCAGAGGGAGAAGCTGACTTCCCACTCAGGAGGGAACCTGACTCAGAACTCGATCCCAGGACCCTGAGACTATGACCTAGCTGAAGGCAATGCTTAACCAAATCTGAACCTCAAAGAATTCCATTCTTTAAATGACATATGCCTAAACTTTGAATGTTTCTTCAGTGTGTTCAGATTGTAAAGATGAAACAAATATGAAGATAGAGTATTTTTTTTTTCTCCAGATCTTTCTCACTGTGGCTGTAGAGCATCACAACATATGAAGTAATATTTAGGCTAAGATATATTCTGATTTAAAAATCAGTTTATGTTCCTGTTTTTCCCCAGCACAGCATTTTCTTTTACCTTCCAGAAAGAAGAGATGGCTCTTTTGTGGCTAATATAACAGACCTACTAATGAGCAACACAGCTTATGCAGCGAGAGGGAAAAACACCACAAGATGGAGCTTGACAGGCAGTGAAGAACCAAGGCTGAAGACCTAGGAAACACACCAGGGGCAATTTTGGGCTGATATTACTAATAAAATAAAATAAAATAAAATAAATAAAATAAATAAAATAAAATAAAATAAAATAAATAAAATAAAATTAAATAAAATAAATAAAATAAAATAATAAAATAAAATAAAATAAAATAAAATAAAATAAAATAAATAAAATAAAATAATAAGGTACCTGTATTTGTCAGAGTTGTTGTTTGTAAGCATTAAAAACTATCCTGGTTATCTTAAACTAAAAAAAAAGAAACAAAAAAACAAAAAAAACAAAAAAAATGGGTAGTCACCTCAAGAACTAGTGTTGAGGGGCGCCTGGGTGGCTCAGAGGGTTAAGCCTCTGCCTTCGGCTCACGTCATGATCCCAGAGTCCTGGGATGGATCCCCACATCAGGCTCTCTGCTCAGCAGGTAGCCTGCTTCCAGCCTCTTTCTCTGCCTATTTGTGATCTCTCTCTCTGTCAAATAAATAAATAAAATCTTTTAAAAAAAGAAAAGAACCAGTGTTGGTCTCTCTGCAGAGAGCCTGCTTCTCTCTCTCCCTTTGCCTGCTGCTCTGTCTACTTGTGCTCTCTGTCTCTCTGTCAAATAAATAAATACAATCTTAAAAAAAAATGTTCTTTTATTTCTATGGGACAGATCCCCAATAATACAAGCATTAGAATTAATATTATATACATTTTAAAATTTAAGTATTCACTATATTAGTTTCTGAAACTTGTAACACAACACTTTATATGACTATCATTAATTCATAAAAAATATAAAAATATGCTTTACCTAATTCCCTCCCCTTCCCCACCCCTTGAGCACTACTTGAACCTCCCTAGTTAAAGTAAGCAAACACTTTTTCTTTGTTTCTTATCACCTAGAGTTCTGTGTGTCTTGCTTGTACCAGGCACCTGACTCTTTTGTCTTGTAGAATAGGGAAAGGAAGCGTTTTTCTAATCAACTTTCTTATTTTATAGCAGACATTGAATCTCATCAATACCTATAATATATAACAAATGATGCAACAGATACGAAGCTAATTTAAGTTCACCAATAGTGTCTAGCGAGCCACTATCTGTTTAGAAATTTCAAACTTCCGAGAATTTAAAATGCTATGCACAAATTCCTAAACACTTCAGTGCAAAGAGAACTGCTTTCCCTAGTATAGGGAATGTCAGTCCTTGAATTTTGTACTGAGCAAATCTTTAAAAAGATTTGAAGTGGGGCGCCTGGGTGACTCACTCATTAAGCGTCTGCCTTCAGCTCAGGTCATGATCCTGGAGTCCCCGGATCTAGCCCCACATCTCCACATCCGGCTTCCTAAGCAGAAAGCCTGCTTTTCCCTTTCCCCTTCCCCCTGCTTGTGCTCCCTCTCTAGCTGTGTTTCTGTCAAATAAATAAATAAAATCTTTAAAAAAAAAGATTTGAAATAAGTAATGAGGATGTTTGGATACTGAGTATGGCATGATCTCAGAATTTAGTAAAAGATGAAGCCACTGAGATAGCTGTGCTATGAAAAATAACAAAATTTAGTTTTATTAACTGACCCAATACCAGTACTACAGACACTGTGATTACAGAATTCTTCTGAGGGAAGTCATGTGTATTACAGGTTATTTAAAGCAGACCTGACCTTTGCCCTCTAGATGACAGTAGCAGTCCCCACAAAGTTGTTGCAGGCTAAAGTATCTCCAGACACTGCAAAACATTCCATGGGGAGCAGAATGTTTCTCTAATGGAGTACTACTGCTTATTTTCTAAATAAAAACAGAAGATCAGAGTTTGAACATTTGTCAAAATTTTCAAAATGAGTAGTACAGTTTTAAATATTATCTCAGAACAAGTAGTAGTTCAGTTATGAATATTGCTATATTTTGGGGTGGGGGCACAGTTTGTTAAGTGAAAATTCAGCATGTACTGCTCTTTAAACAGACAAGTGAAACAAACAGGTAATAATATTGCCTCGATTTTGTAAGTATTTTTATTTTCAACCATTTTCTTATTTCTTTCTCTGCAAAGCATTTGACAGGAAGATTCAGTTTTAAAGCATCATCACAAGCATGAATAATTTGAGCAGCTTTGGCTTGAAAGATGGCCAAATCTGAAGGACTTATAGTTAGGAAAGTCAGAAGAGTAGTTACTCTAAAGTCTATTGTCAGCAGAATTTTATTAAAACTTGGCAATGCATCTTGCCAAATACCTGAAGGTCTTTCTGTTGTAAGATGAAGACTCTATAGACAAAGATTTATAAAATAAAAAGTTGATGAGGAAGGCTAGGTGTAAATGAGAAGAGTTTATCTCATAGTTTGTTGTTTTATATTTAAAAGACGCAAAAACAAATTTTAGTGTATGTATGTACATGTGTGTATACACACACACACACACAAACACACACACACACTCACACACACAATTAATCAACCAATAGTTATTTACTGAAGACCTAGTAGGTTCAGATCAGTAGATAGCTATTATTGTTGAGGGGTGTAGGTAAGGAGCCCTAAGAAGATCTAAAATATAATGGAACGTTTCCAAGTTACATACACAATGTCATAGTGATGTCAAATGTGTCTAAGATAATGTATACTGGCCTTTACCATTAAGTGTCAAATGAATGTCATCCAAAATTCTCAAAGATGGCTGATCTAGACTCCTTTGCAATTTCTTTAAGTAAATATTTAATTTTTAAATTTTTTTCTTATAAGTAAATATTTAAGAAAATAAATGTAACCACTATACATGATCCATGTTTATATATCAGAAATTTTAGTTTTGTTATCTCTAAAGCATTTGACTTATCAAGTTTAAGTATTCCTTTATCATTATATTCTCCAACATAAAGGCAATCAATTGATAAATTTATATATGTATATGCATATCTATTTGGTAAAATCATGTATGTATATATGTAAAATATATATAATATTCACATTTGTATATGTATATTCATTTGCCTACCTGGTTTCCTATATGTACAGTAAATTGCTAACTGTATACAGCCAGGCCCTTAATAACAGCACACTTTTAATGAATTCAGTTAAGCAAGTTGGCTCACAAGCAAACTTGGTATCTTTTGGATGTGAGATGTCTCTCTTTTGTTTTATTATCCAAATTTTTCATTAATATATGCGCTAAAATCTATTTAATAGGGCCCTTGTTAGGAAGATTATTTCAGAATCTGTATTACATTATTCTGAACTTTTATACATAATAGATTTTCCATTCAAGCACACTGGATAAATTACTGAAGAATGACAACAGAGGATAAAAATAAGACAAAAAATTATATATGAGAAAATCAAGTAACTGGGAAATAAGGTAATAAATGAAAAACTAACTTCTATTAAAAATATCACTTGGCTTCTAGCCAGGGGCTCCCACCATATTCTTTCCTAAATTCTCAACAGATTTTATAGAGAGATAATATGGAACATGAAAACTTCAGGGCACCTGGGTGGCTCACAGGGTTAAGCCTCTGCCTTCGGCTCAGGTCATGATCCCAGGGTCCTGGGATCGAGTCCCACATTGGGCTCTCCGCTCACCAGGAAGCCTGCTTTTCCCTCTTTCTCTGCCTGACTCTCTGCCTATTTGCGATCTGTCAAATAAGTAAATAAAATCGTTAAAAAAAAAAGATAAAAACTTCATCACCAGCCTGAACTAAGACTAGTTAGAAATGTATCATAAAAGTTCAGCAGGTTATAGTACACGATCCACCTGTATTAAACACCATGTGAAATGGTCAGAAACTAGGAAGTAGGGGCACCTGGTGGCTCAGTTAGTTAAGCATCTGCCTTCACCATAGGTCGTGATCTTGGGGTCCTGGGATTAAGCCCCAGTCTGGAGTCCCTAGGGTTCTCTCCTCAGCAGGGAGTCTGCTTATCCTTCACTCTCTCCCTCACACTCATGCATGTGCGCTCTCTCTCGCTCTCTCTCTCAAATAAAAATCTTAAAAAAAAAAAAAAAAGAAATGAGAAAGTAGTTCATTTCACTTCTCCCCATCTACCACCTGGATCAGACACACAAAGTTTTAATGTAATCCCATAGTTCTGAAATTGATTCCTGGACAAAATGGTCTTTGGCCACCAGAAAGTCATCTCCCTATCTCCTCATATATATAGCTCAAGCAGTCAGGTCAATATCTGGAAAACTGTAGTAAAGGATGTGTATGGGTCCATTTAGGACTCCAGATGTTTCACAATCTATGTAGCATAATTTTTAAAATTGCCACAAGCCAGGAAGGAAGCATAATGAGAATTCTGGCAGAGAATTAGTGACATTAATAATTGATTAATAAATGTGTTCAGAGTTAAGCAGAGAAGTCTATACTTCAAACCAACAGAATTACATTAGATCAAAGACTGCTACAGGAACTTGGAACTGGCATAAAGTCATTAAATATCTGCCTGTCATCTCTCTAGATCTAATAAAGAGATCTGATCCGTACTTAATAATCAGAATTGTGCCAAGGGCAATAATCAAAGCCTGTTTATAGGCAAACTGATACAGAGCATTCATCCTACTCAATGATTAAGAAACACCAAAAACCCTAACATTTTAAGGCTTATTAAAAATCAATAGAGATTGAGAAAAAAGTCACATCACCATACACTAAGGCAGATAACTAAACATAATTCACTACAAAAATGAAAAGAAATTGTCTTAAAAATTAAAAATCTTAAAAATAACTTACTACAAAAAACAACAAAGATGTGAAAGCCTCACCTTTGTAGAAAAATTGAGCGTTGAAAACAAGAGAAAAAAGTCAAATAGGTGAAATGAAAACTAGAATAGCAAAGAAATTACAAAACTCAAAATCAAAACATAGAAATTTCTTTTCAAGGGCGAGCCTGGGTGGCTCAGTTGTTAAGCATCTGCCTTTGGCTCAGGTCATGATCCCAGGGTCCTGAGATCGAGCCCAACATCAGGCTCCCTGCTTGGCAGGAGGCCTCCTCCCCCCTCTCCCAATGTCCCTGCTTGTGTTCCCTCTCTTACTGTGTTTCTCTCTATGAAAGAAATAAATAAAATCTTAAAAATAAATAAATAAAAATTTCCTTTCAACAAAATCAAGAGTAATTTGTAACTAACATTTAGTAATTGAATCTTGACTTAAAGAAAGGATCTTTTTTTGATGATTTTCTCCAGAAAATGATTAGAGTGTGCTTGATATGGTAAAAACAGAAAGAAGTAAAAAGAAAAAAGAAGAAAGAAAAGAACCAAACTAAAATCATCTTCCTCATCAGTAATATTACTAAAAAAACTTTCCTAAAATTCCTGATTGTATTAACTAAAAAGGGTTGCTTATATCCAAAGAAAAATAATAAAAGAACAATATCTTGCCATACCTCAATATTTTCAAAAGCCATTATTACAAAGACAAATATCTTTAGATATCTAGGCATTAGATGGAGAAAATCAAGTGGCCTATAAAGAAAACAAAACAAAACAAAACTCAGCTGGCATCAGATTGCTGATTATCACTCCATGTTGGGAAGTAGCAAAGCATCTGCAACAAATTCATGGAGGAAGACTGCCTGTGTGTCAGTAAGTTTTCCATCAAGTGATGTTCTCTTTCAAGTATGATATCAATAGAAGTGAATTTCCCAAATGGCAAAAATGTGCCCTCTGTGAAATAAATTCTCAAAGAAGTGAATTAACATGATACATATGATAATAAAACAATACTGGAGAAACTATGAAATAAAATTTATCACTGAAATTCCTCTTTTACTCCATTAATCATATGTCTTTAATATCCAAGCCAAAATGTTTAGAATATTTGACATTATGCTTACAAAAGAGCCCTGTCCTCTTTATCTGCCATCAAAGTAAATGGGCTTTCTAAGATAAGTTATGCCTGTTATCTACATGGGACCAAGCAGTTACATCTCTGGGAACAACCTGGAGAATTTTCCCTTTTTGTCAGTATATTGCTTAACATGCCATTACAGTCTGTATTAGTCAGAGTTCTCCAGGAAAACAGAACCAACAGGATTTAGAGAGACAGACACACACACACTTATTTTAAGGAATTGAATGACATGATTTGGGAGGCTGGCAAGTCTGAAGGTTGTTGCACATGCTGGAAATTCTGTAAGCAATTAGTATCGCAGTCTTGAGTCCACGACTGTCCGGAAGTTAAATTCCTCCTTCCTTCTGGGGTCCCTCAGTCTTTTCTGTTAAAGCCTTTAACAGACTCACGTTATGGAGATTAATCAAATTTACTCAGTCTACCTATTTATATGTTAGGCACATCTAAAAAACACTTTCACAGTGATCTCTAGACTAGTGCTGGACCAAAAAATAGGTACCTCAGGCTACCCAAGATGACAGATAAAATTAGCTATCACATAATTAAATGATTCATGTGGTCACTGTAGGCTTGATTAAAGCAAACCTTGAGCTGGTTTGTTTTTAACACTCTTTACCCCAAAATTTACATATCCCACATAATATGCTATAAATAAATATGTGTTGGTTGACTGACTGAATAGACAGAGGTTAATTAAATGTATTGTCATAGAGTATTTTCATTATGCTATAATAAATTCATGGGAGACAAATGAGGGTGAGTCTCTGAGTGTAATGACATTTCCAATGCAAAAATTTAAACTACACAAAATTTTAAAATCAAGCCTCTAGCTTTGCTCCTGTAAGAACAGAAGTCATATGCAGCGGGGTTTATTCTATATAAAGAAAATATACTCACAACACACACACACAATTTCCCTACATTTCAATTTCTGATCATTCTCAAACATTCTAGATGAGACCTACCCACGTTATGGAGATTAATTGAATTTATTCAGTCAAAGTTGAGCTACTGGCATTCTGCAGTATGTTCTATTTTGACGGTACCCCTGAAAGCAAGTTTACAACAGGCTTTTGTTCTCATCATATATTTTTAAATTGATGACCAAACCCAAGGTCATACAGACGTTCTCATTTTTTATAGAAAGTTTATAGTTTTGCATTTTACATTTAGATCTAGGATCCATTTTGAGTTCATTTTTGTGAAATCCCTAAGCTCTGTGTCTAGGTCTTTTTTTGCATTGCAAAGACAATCCTTTACTATTCCATTGCCTGTGTGCCTTTGTCAAAAATCAGTTTGTTGTGTGTGTGTGGCTCTATTTCAGGGTTCTCTATTCTCTTCCATCCATGCATATATTCTTTCACCACTAAAATGGTATTTTGATTATAGTAGTTTTATAGTTAGACTTCAAATCTTTCAGTGGGACTCTTCCAGCTTTCTTCTTCTAATCAGTAATATACTAAGTGTAGGTCCTCTTCTAGAATAACTTGTTGATATCTATGAAGTGGCTGAGATTTTGATTAGAATTGCACTGATCCCACTGATTGATCTGGGAAAACTGATGCCTTAACAATACTTGCAATATATGAACATAGAACATATCCCATTTATATCATCTGTCTTTTACTGTTCTTTCTGCACATAGATCCTGCACATATTTGTTAGATTTATAGCTAAACATGTTTTATGTGTGCTGTTATTGTAAATGATACATAGCTTTTAATTTCAAAGACAACTTGCATATTTCTGGTAAATAGGAAAGTGATTGGCTTTTGTAGATTGATCTTCTAACCCACGATCATGATAGTCATTGTTTCCAGGAATTTTACTGTAGAATCTTTGGAATTTTCTACATAGCCAATGATGTCATCAATTAACAAAACAATTTTCTTTCTTCGTTCCAAACTGTTTACCTTTTGTTTTTCTTATTTTATCACACGAGTTAGAACACTCAATACAGAGTTCAATCTGAGTGTTGAAAGAGAATTTCTGTGCCTTTTTCCCTGTCTTGGATGGAAAAATTCTAGTTTTACACCATCAAGAATGATGTTAACTGTAAATTATTTTACAGATATCCTTTGAGGTTGAGAAAGTTCCCATCTATTTCAAGTCTGTGTATAATTTTTATCATAAATATGTGCTACATTTTGTCACATTTTTTGCATGCATCAACTGGTATGACATGACTTTTCTTCTTTAGATATGATCGATTATATTAATTGATTTGAATGTTGAACCATCCTTGCATATGTAGAATAAATCCTACTTGGGTTGTATAATTCTCCTATATTGTTGGATTCAGTACTATTTTTTTGTGGTTTTGCATCTATGTTCATGAGGAATATTGGACTGTAGTTTTCTTTTCTTGGAATTCTTGATTTGTTTTTGATTTAGGAAGTATTTCCTCTATTTTCTGGAATAGATTGTAGAAAATTCATATATTTTTTCTATAAATGGTAGAATTTATAAGTGAAATCACCTTTGTTTTATAAAATGATATTAATTATTGATTCAATTTCTTAAATAGATACAGCATATAGAGCTTATCTATTCCTTTTTGTGTGAGTTCGGTAATTTGTCTTTAAAGGAATTGTTCTATTTCATACAGGCTATAAAATTTTGGCTATAGTTATTCATAATACTCCTTTATTATCTTTTTAACATCCATGGGTTGAACAGTGATGGACCTTCTTTCATTTCACTTTTTTCTTTCCCTTGGTTAACCTGCCCAGAGGATGATCGATTTATTTTTGCAACAGAATATCTTTTAACCAAAATGTATGTATCTCTGTTATTTCCTGTTTTCAGTTTTATTGATTGCTTCTATAATTTTTATTATTTCCTTTCACTACCTGGTATAGGCTTAATTTTCTCTTATTCATTAGAATTCTTAAAAATATTTATAGGTTTGGATTATTAAGATATCGTAGGGAGGGATGCCTAAATGGTTCAGTTATTAAGCATCTTCCTTCTCCGGCTCAGGTCATAATCCAAGGGCTTTCTGCTTGGCGGGAAGCCTGCTTCTACCTCTCCCACTCCTCAGCTTATGTTCCCTCTCTCGCTGTGTCTCTCTCTCTTTCTGGCAAATAAATAAATAAAAATCTTTTTAAAAAAGATACTGTAGGGGATAAAGATTATTTATATAGATTATGAAAGAGCTTATTTTCTCTCTTGATAGAAATTGTGTGATTTTTAAACTACTGATTTTTCCAAGCCTTATATTTCGAAATTTTAATTAATGATATCAAATTCTTTTGACTACTCAATTTTTTCCCAGAAGTTATAAAGCATTCTATACTCTTCTTCAAAAAGTTAAGATGAACATTTTCCTTCCCATTGAATACATATAGCTAAAGAAGTAATTCTATCATTTCTTTACTGATCTACCTGTATATATATCTGTCTCATTACTCAACTCTGCCTTCAATGTTGCTGCCAAAGGTTAGGTCTGCAATGGATTTTTTATTGAGAAATGTCTTTCTAACCTCTGGTCTCTGCCACACCGAGATTAATATCAAGTATCTTGTTATTATATTGATATGTTATTATGACATTTCTTTTTAATATGTACCAACTACACCAGTGTTACCTCCTGCTGTTATGCATCATATACTATTCAGCCATAATGAATGAATCACAATGTATACATTTGATTTTTACCTTTTTGACATTTCACATGTAAGACCTGAGGTACAGAAATCTCTTCAACCCTCTCCTTATCAGCCTTTTGAGCTTCATCACTGAAGAATTACCTCAAATGTCCCCTTATTTGTAAAACACTTCTTATCATTTTCTTCTTTGGGAAAAATGCACCCTTCTCCTGATATCCAAAATACCTGAAAAATGTTTACATCTCATAGGAAAGAAGGAAAGCTCTTGTTATCCTGCTCACAGTGATAACTTCATTTCTAAAGTATGAAGACTATGTGGATAGTAATCTTGGTACATATAATCACCTGTATTTAAAATGGAATATTCAGTCTTCATCCTTTCAACAGTGGTATTACTGCAATTTAGAAAGGCCTAATACTAATGATTACACAGTTTTATTACATGAGATATACTTAAACACTCTAGAAAGGTTCTTCTACTTTCCCTGAATCCTTCTAAATTCCTAATCAGAGTGAATGGAAAATCCATCTAAGTCACAAAACTGTCCTTCAGTAATGGTAGAAGAGTTCAAATTACATGGAAGGAGGGAGGGCACTGACTTAATTGTACATTAAATGGAAATTACCACTATAGATTCTCTGACATAGGATACAGGGAAGAGAAGTAAAAACAAGAACTCCTGCAAGTAAGTAAGAGTATGTGGCACCAAGTGTTTCTAGGTGATAAATGAAACAGTGAACCAGGGAGACAAAAGTTTGGTAATTTCATTGGCTATATCATAAGAACCAAGGCTGAGAAAGAAGAAAGTATAACATACTGTTTTTTTCTAATGGATTCTGATTATTTTTTCTTTTAAATACACATATGGGTATAAAAAAAGAGAAAAACTGGCCTAATATCATCAACATTCTCATTTCAAAGTATAAGAAAAATGTTCAAAGCATTTAGTTGTTTTCCTTTTTTTATAATAATGAAGTAACTCTTTTATTCAAATGAATTCTACACGTGACAACACAGCTCTTTCTAGGTATAAAACAAATGCAGAATTAGTGTATGGTCATTTGTACCTCATTAGATTAGTCACTGATGCCTGTCCTTTAAATTAAAAGCCATATAATTACTATTACCATTTAATGAAGTCACATAATACGTTAGTCATTCACTTAATATGCTTCCTGTTAAAATTACCAGGGGTTCAACATAAGGTATTCTGTCTCATTTATCGGACAGAACACATGGTTTTAAATGGACAACTGTGGAGGTATGTAACTCAATGAACCTCTGTGTGATCAATGAATTATTCATTTCAGTGGAAAAGATTACTTTAGGTGGATTTTAAAATCCATGGAAGGGAGTAAGATTTGCAAAATACTTCACAGATGAAATAAGACTTCCTATCATGTCACTGGCAGTGGCTGATTTACCAAGTGGCCTATGAGATAAGAGTTGCCTCCATTAATTCAAGAGCCCACTATAATGTAATTTCTGAAATAAAAAATAATACTCTTCCTGTTTTTGTATGTTTCTCATTACTCCTATCTAAATTCAGTTTCCTACATTTACAACATAAACCACAAATTCTACAGATATTAATAAAAGATCCCTTCTCCATTCCTTTATATTTTTATTACTTGATAAAACACTATCATCCTTCAAAACACAGGTCACACATTGCCTTCATGATAAAGACCTTCACATGAACATAATCGGTTTCTTATCTTGTATATATAGATATCTTTTCCTTGTCTTAAGACATGACACATAAGGGATAAATAAATGGTCGATAAAGGATTTCATCTATATTTTCTGCCAATTTCATACTAATGAAAGCTGTATGGCATCACTTCTTTCTTTGTGTCCACCCATTAAGGTTCTGTTCAATATACGAAGTTCTCTCTAATTATGAGTCTTATAAGAATCATAGAGTCTAAAGAAAGCAAATGGTTTTTCAAACAAAACAGCATACTGAATAATTTGACTCTATCTCTATTTAATTCAGGAACCATGGCTTTCTCAGATTTTCTATCATTTATTGATTGATAAATCTATCTCACTAGATATCCTTATCTATCATCTATCTATCCATATCACTAGAATAGGCTTAGAAGCATTCCATATTTTAAGTTTACCTTAGCATTACAACTCTCTTTCTGCAGAAATTAGGCTGAAGAATGGTATTTTTCCAGTAATTCAGTAATTTTAAATGTTCTCCATTACCAAGAAATATAACAAAAAAGCAAGGATCTCTCAGAATGTAAAGTCAGAAGCATCAGATAATAAATTAATGGAAAGTACCTTTCAGAAAACACAAATACAGTCTAATCAAGGAAATTTCTTACCCTTAAGATAAGGCTCACAAACTGCCCACTAAAATTCAAGAATTACTAAGATGTCTCCTATCCATTTTTAGAAATGCATGTTAGAGTCACCTGTGCCTATTTTCACCATTGTATATTATGCATCTAGGGAGATAATTACCTTCAAAGAATTTAGTTATCTGGATCAAAAGGAGGCCACACTTAAAGTCAATATGAAGACTACATTATATCTACCTTAGATGGAATATTTATTTGCTGTTTTGAGGAAAGGATGAGCACATTTGTTTATAAGAATAGACTTAGGTGATTTCTACACTGACCCTTTAGGTTAATGTGTAATCATCTGATTTTCTTGGGTTGATAAAATATAAACAGATATATGGGATTACATGGTATTTGTTTTTAATTTTTTGAGAGCCTTCTTAATGTTTTCCATCAAAGTGAACAGGAGTTCCTTTTTTGCTCCACATCCAAGCCAATTTTATCTTATCTTCTGATTCTAGACATTCTGACAGGTGCAAGGTAATATCTCATTGTGTCTGGATTTGCATTTCCCTGATGATTAGTAATGTCAAGTATCTTTTCATGCATCTGTTGGCTAGCTCTATGTCTTCTTTGGGAAAAATGTCTGTTCAGCTCCTCTGCCCATTCTTTAATTGAATTATTTGGGTTTTTTTTTTTTTGGTGTTGAGTTGTAGAAGTTCTTTACATATTTTGGATATTAACTTTCTATGAGATAAATCATTTGCAAATACTTCTTCCCATTTACTAGGCTGCCTTTTTTGTTTTCTTGATGGTTTCTCTCACTTTTTATTTTGATATAGTCACAACAGTTTATTTTTGCTTTTATTTTCCCTTACCTTAGGAGACATCTAGAAAAAAAAATGTATTTATCCAAAGAAGAGAGAAACATTAATTCTACAAGATAAATGCACCTCTATGTTTATAGTAGGATTATTTACCATAGTAAAGATACAGAAGCAGTGCAAGTGTGCACTGGCAGATGATGAGATAAAGAAGGTATGAGAAATACACACACATGCATGCACACGTGCACATATAAAAATACAACGGACTATTACTGAGTCATTAAAAAGGATAGGATCTTGCCATTTATGACAACATGGATGGCTCTAGAGGGTATTATGCTAAGTGAAATAAGTCAGAATAGTATCTCATATTGAGTTACATGAAGTTCCTTCAACTCCTGACTGAGCATTCTCTCCTCTCTGCTATTGATAGCATGGGGGTGGAGTGTTATAAATACTAAATATATTATATTTCTACTAAATAATATAGTTACTATAAAAATTGAGTGCTGACTACAAAAAGAACAGAAATTACTTCCAAAGTGACAAGTCTTCTTAAAATGGAAACTTTAGAGAGATAACATAATACACTATGTAAAACCATAAACTCTACAGTTATAGTTATGACGTCTGGATACTAGTTCAATAAACTTTGGAAATTATCTTTCTATGCCTTGACTTTTTGTATGTAAACTGTGATGACAATAATATCTGTATCATCGGTTCATGTGAGAATTAAATGAGTAACTATATGCAAAACTCTTAAAACTGAGAGCATCTTGACATCTGAAGAAGGAAAGTTGTATTTAACATTGCAAATGGATTACTAGATTTTTTTTTAAAGATTTTATTTATTGGACAGAGAGAAACATAGCCAGAGAGGGAACACAAGCAGGGGAAGTGAGAGAGGGAGAAGCAGGCTTCCCGCTGAGCAGGGAGCCCGATGTGGGACTCGATCACGGGTCTCTGGGATCATGACCTGACCCGAAGGCAGTCACTTAACCAACTGAGCCACCCAGGCTCCACTGGATTACTAGATTTTTGATAGCATTAAACAATCCATTCACTTTCCTCTGGCTTTATCTAAGCAACCTTCTTACAATGTGTGAATGGTGAGCTGGTGTGATTACTCATATCCACAAATGAAGAGAGGCCACTGTATTTATGGGCACACCTAAGTGAAGAATAAAGATTTAGCATGCAACCTTGCAGCACTGCCCACAGGAAGAATAAAACAGATATATTAAGAATTTGTCCAATCTTCATAGTTTCCCAGACTGACATAAACTGAAAATACTAATCAATTAATCTTTTCAGTCAGTTAAATGATTTATGACTCTACTGTAAGAGTTTTAAATAATGATCTCATTCATTTACTAAATACGCATGTAAATATTTCCTATTTAAAATGCATTATAGTCAACACCTACAAGTCCTTTATGTGAGCTTCTGATTCAAACCTATTTAGATTTGGAATGGAATCCTAGATGTTATGATAAATATGCTGCTTTGCAGTTTTTATTTTTGTTATCAGAGAGACTATACAATTTTCTGTAGAAGCTTCATTGTCCCTAGAGCTATTCTCATGCAGAAATGTATTTTGTAGGTTATTTATATAGGGCAAACCCTTAAAACTAAGCACTGCTCTTAAAACTAAAATTCAGATTTGAAAGAAATTTAATGCCTTTGTGCAGAAATCCTTACTTCTGTCTGTTGAACACAGGGGATAAAAGAAAAATAAGTAGCCAAGTAGAATAAAATCACAGCAGGGAATGCTGAATAGCGACTGAATCTCCTCTTGAGTAAAAGTAGACAGCTTGAGAAATATCTTATTTATCATCTCCTATTGATTACAAAAACATAAAGCACACATTGTTTGTGATAATCACCTGCTTCCCACATATTTGGCTTACAAAGCACAATCATGAATAGCTAATATACCCAACAATATATGTTTATGTCATAAACTTCTTTCAAACATCTTGTGATAATGTGTCCATATACGTAGAAGTCAATAATTTAAAATTGTACATTTGTAAGCCTGGGCTGATATTAAAATTTTATATTTTCAGAGACTCCCAACTGAATGAGTTTTGGAATAGAATTACTGAATTTTATTACCCAGAAGCTACTGAAGAAAGACTACAGCTACTGCAGAGGAAATGTAAAATGCTTGAAACTTCTGGATATTCTGAACTATATCTTTCTTGTCTATGATTATTCATAAAGTGCAAAAGAAAGACTAAACATTTATCAAGAATGATTCAACATACACACACACACACACACACACACACACACCCCAAAACCAAACAAAAATACCTACTATATTTCTAAGAAGAGGAAAGTTGCTGGTTTTAATTATTCAAATTACTTGTCTGCATAATACACAATTGCTAATAGTGGTCTCTCCCTGTTATAGTCCACTGATATAGACCTAAGTCTGAAATAAACAACTCTGCTGTTAAAACACGTAATTATGTTTTCTGGCTCAAAGTGAATTGACTTATTTCATATCCACGCTGTAATAGTTTCTGGAAAAACAGAGAAAGATACAAATATGGGGATACTGACACCATTAAATTATCTCAGTGACCTAAAAAACATTCTATTAAGTGCCTTTGTAGTGAACTTTAACTCTTAGTGAAAATATATTTAATTTAGTATTAAAATAGGTGTTTATCTGTTGGATTCTCTTGAGAATGTTCTTTGTGTCAATGTTGCCACAGCTCTGGGCATACTAGACATTTAACAATTTTGATGATTATGAGGATGAAGATGATGTTACAGCAAACTGTAAAGCAAATTTCAAAATATAAGAACTCTGTGTACAGTTATACATGTCAAAAGGACAAAGTACATGTACATGTTTGTATTTGTGTAATCAAATAATCCACAAATCATCTAGTTTTCCATCTCTACTAGGTATCTTCATGTTACGTTATGACTCAAAGAAAAAAAATGAGGAAAAATATATATATTGTACTGCCATAAAGAGAAGAATAAAATATAAGAGGGAAGGATTATATTTTGCAAGACCACATACTACGGGTAGTAAATAATGTGAGAAGTTTTAGAGATAATACGTTACCGTAATAAAATTGAATCTAATAGAAAGCTAAGAAATTAAATAAAACAAGGTACTGGTTTCAATAAAAAACAAAAGTTTAATAAAAAACAGACTTAGACTCAAATGAGCAACACTTACATAGTTAATAGTCCTATAAACTAATTATTAGGTGATTCAGAAATTATTATTTCCATAAGGATTTTGATAGAAAGAATGTATTTTGGGGGAAGAGAATCAGTTACAAGAGCTAAGTACCTCACTGGAAGTGACAGAGCATGGAATAACTGTTCAAAAATATTGAAAACTATGCATGAAGATTTAGCTGCCAATTTCATTGCTTCCACTTCTACCCTCAATCTTTCTTTGTCCTATCATTCCAAAATAAGAATACAAACTTATACATGTTGTCAATTTTGACTAAATTGGGAAGGAACAGGGAATTCCTACTTTGATTTCACGCTTCTTACTTTTCTGCAAAAATTCTACAAATACCTTTAAAAAAAGGCAAAAGACAAGAAAAAAATTGAATTTGAGTGTGGTAAACCATTAAAAATGCAAAAAAGGTAAAATTGTACCTTTTTTTTTAATAAAAATGAATTTTTAAAAAAATTTCATCAAAATGAGTTTGTGTGTGATTCAGAGAGGGGTAAAGTACCACTGAAAAGAACAAGGAGAGACTTAAGCCAATCTGGAGAATTGAAAAGTGAGTAGGATTAATGGATATAACTATCAACTTTAACTGGTAAAACTCAAAAGAAGACTACCTGAAGCAACAAAGTCTGTGAAGAGATGGGAATGGACACCACGGTTGAGGAGGATGAATGAGCATATGCTGCTCACTTGGCAAAATGGAAAGAATGGAGACACAATCTAAGTAAGCGTGTAGCTGGAATGGCAGGTTGTTGTCTAGGAATTAGGCTGATATCCTCTATTACTTTTCTGGGACATATATTTTATAATTGTTTTCTACAATAAGGGAGGCATATGTAATTATGAATACAAAGAGAGGAGACAGAATCTGAAGACCCCATGCAGGCACACCTGTGGCCACCCTACACTCCTATGCTCTGTTATATCTCAAGAGTGTTAAATTGTATCTTGCATATGGATGTTCAATAATGAATATGTAAAAGACCAAAATTCCTGAAGAAAAATAACTGAATCTGATTGTGTAAACCTTATGGTTTTTTGACACTTCTTTATTTCCTCCATGATATTTGTTTCTATCTTTATATAGGTCTTTCAAACATTCTCAAAATTAGAGAGAGGCTTAGCATTGTGGACATGGAATATGTACACGGCTATCCAGGATCCTGCGTACTCAGAAAGACTAGAACTTGATAAAATATTCTGCTGTAGCAGTCTTAAAATTCTTTAAAAGTTTTTGTGGGTTTTTTGTTGTTGTTGTTTTGAACCAGAGGTCCCACATTTTCATTTTGCACTGGACCCTACAAGCTCTGTAGCCATTCATTACTAAGGGATCAAGAAGAAACCAGTTTCTTGCTACTCCTTGGTGTCTTAGTATGTTAAGCCCCCTACTCTTTTTTTTTTTAAGATTTTATTTATTTATGTGTGAGAGACAAAGCATGAGAGAGAAGGTAAGAGGGAGAAGCAGACTTCCCCACAGAGCCAGGAGCCCAAGGTACGACTAGATCACAGGACCCCAGGACCATGACCCAGACCAAAGGCACTGCTCACCAACTGAGCCACCCCGGTGCCCCAAGCCTCCTACTCTTGACTCAACCCTAGTCATGATCTCAGGATCATGAGACAGAGCCCTGGCTCAGACTCCGCTGTCAGTGCGGAGTCCACTTGTCCCTCTCCCACTGCTCCTTCCCTCTCCCAGTGCTCTAATAAACAAATAAAAGCTTTAAAAAAAAAACCCAACATGTTTCTTGTCATTAGAAGCTTCTTTCTTTATTGTATGTTTTTAAATCAATACTATTTGCATTAAATTGCTTAAAGATTTTTCTTTGCATACTATACCATTTCATATTTTTCAATCTTCTTAGCAAGAACAAAATGAATAACATTATTATCAAATATATTTCTCCATTATAATGATGCTATATAATTAGAGGTTAATGTCGTTCATCTGAACAAAGAGCATAGATACACTTGGCCAATTTTTGAAGATTTCTCATTTTCTTCTTTCTACATCCCTTCCCCTGGCCCACCCCAAAAGTTTGAATCTGTGTATCTGCACTTAAATTTTAATGTTTTGTTTCATCAGCCCTTTTGAGAAGAGGATTTAAGATACTGAGCCTCTCCCTTACATACGTGTGTACATGTATATGACTATTATATAGTTGATAGAGCATTTGGTGAACCTAAAACATGAATTCACACATTTAAAAATTTATAATCAGAAACATCCTTCTGATTAATAAGGATCTTCTAAAGGATCCTTATTCTTTCTGATCATGTGTTCTGTTCTGCCCTATGCCATATTCACTCTAATTCTGCATTAAACTGAAAACAACTAATTAAATTATGCCTAATACAGAACTTAATGAGAGGGGAATAATTCAGGTTGTAGAACTGTGTTTCAAGTTATGAATCACAACATACTGACTCAAAATAAAAACTGACAAGCACCTAATATCAATACTTTTCACATCTTCCCCAACCTATTCACTAACTTTTCACAACTTGTAAACAATTACACTTATGAGCATAAATACATTTCTCCTCAAGAAGCCTGAGACTTGGGACTGCTACTGTTTTATAAAATATATTTCTACAAAGAGAATGGGTTTTGGGGGAAAAGCTAAATACTTTCTGAGGAACCACATTTTGTCACATGAAATGATTTATTCTGTCAGGAAAATAGATTCTATGAAGTATTATAAGCCCCCTTGGCAAGAAAATTCATTTAGTCAAAAACTTTAATCTATCCTGGTGACAAAATTCTCCTTTTAGTTTAGTGCTAAAAGCTGAGTTTTATAACTTCCATGCACTTTTGCACACACACAAAAAAATCTGCCATTTTATGATATAGTGATCTTGGGTCACATAAAAAGAAACTGATCACTATGTAGGAAGTGAGATTTTGTGTATTAAAAATGGGTAGTTAGTTTTGGTATAAATATGTATCTTTCTCTAAAATAAGTGACACTATAATTTATTCCCCATGAAGTCTTCAAGTCTGCAGATCTCAAAACAAGCACACTGTCTTTAAATGGCATAACTGTCATTAAAGTTTCTTATGCTAAAACTAAGTGGTCTAATTTCTGGAAAGGGGAGAAGGGAGGGGAGGGGAGGGGAGGTGAGGGGAAGGGTGGGGAGGGCAGGGGAGGGAGGAAGGAAGGAAGGAAGAAAGAAAAGCTAGGTTCTTTGTCAAAGTCACTTCTGTCCAGTATATCACAGTATTTTTATCCACAGAGTAACTTTCAAATGTCTTCGTTTGAGATTCTAAATCTGGTACAATGTGTGAATCCTTTGGGGACTCTTGAAAAGATTCTTACTTCTCTACCCAATTCCAAGCGATTTTAGCAAATGTGTTGCTCTTAATTTGGGGATTAAAATATATTTTAATACACTATTTTTCTTTATAATCCTATGCATTTTATTTGAAGCATTTTATTTTATTTTTAAAGATTTTATTTATTTATTTGACAGACAGAAACACAGCCAGAGAGGGAACACAAGCAGGGGGAATGAGAGGGGGAGAAGCAGGCTTCCCACTGAGCAGGGAGCCTGATGTGGGGCTCCATCCTGGATCTCCGGGATCATGACCTGAGCCGAAGGCAGTTGCTTAACCAACTGAGCCACCCAGGTGCCCCCCCCCCTTTTTTAAAAGATTTTATTTATTTATTTGACAGAGAGAAACACAGTAAGAGAGGGAACACAAGCAGGGGGAGTGAGAGAGGGAGAAGCAGGCTTCCCGCTGAGCAGTATTTGAAGCATTTTAAAACGCTGAAAATAAAAGTCCACATTTACCAAACTGCTAGAACAATCTATTTTAAAAAACGATTAAGGACTGGAACTAAGGACTCTAGAATTCAGTGTATGACATGGCAGCTTATGTGGAGATCAAAGTCACTTACACATTGCATTGGATTCATTTTTTTCCCTTGGCCTAGTCAAGACCATACTTGCATGTGTGATATTATAAATCTACTATTATTTTCTTTTGGGATTTACAACAATGAGCCCCTTGTTCCTCAGAATTAGTTTCCTAACTGTCACAAAAGCTCCTAATTTTCACAGACTGGCGTTGCACGTATCAGTGTTAAGGATCCAACATATCAGAGAAGGGGATGCCATTGAGCCTAGCCCTAGCAGAGTCTGTGAACCATTATGGTTCGGGCAATTAAGTTCAACTACATAGAGTTTAGAGTGGCTTTGCTGTCTGTGCAGTTTTTAAATAGTGGGCCACAAGGCCACAGAAAAGTTACTGCTTTCTTCCTGACCTCTATCAAATAAACAATTATAGACATCATGGCCCTCACCTTTAACTTCCACATTTTTTTAACACTAAAGGGAGGATTCTGGGTGACATTAGAACCACCCAAAGTCACAGGAATGTGTATAAGAAGCCCATCAAGTAGCAGTAATATACATACCACTTCTGTTACTTGGGCCTTGATCTAGCTGAAATTCTATCACCTAGCAAATTACAGAGAGACCACATACTTTCATTACATTGACCTTCTAACAACATATTTACCAATTTTTCCTTTGAGACAATTCATACTTGTCACCTATTTGTGACTATTAGGTGAAGAGCTGCACTCACACTCTAAAGTAAGAGACTGATTCTCTGGCACCTAGTTTTTTTACCAAGTTTAATGTAAATCCAAGACTTTTGGGAGCACCTTTGCCTTAGTATTAAAAAATTAATTCCAACATAAACATTCGCAATTCTTTGCCCACAGGCCAAAAACAGGGGGTGGGGGTCTGTGATTCTTTTAGAACTGATAACCTGATTACCACTGTCTCAGTTTTTTTTTGTTTGTTTGTTTTTTTAAGATTTTATTTATTTATTTGACAGAAAGCAAGAGCACAAGTAGGCAGAGAGGCAGGCACAGAGAGAGGAGGAAGCAGGCTCCCCGCTAAGCAGAGAACCCAATGTGGGGCTTGATCCCAAGACCCTGAGATCATGACCTGAGCCAAAGACAGAGACTTAACCCTCTGAGCCACCCAGGCACCCCTCAGTTTCCTTTTTATTTTTTTTATTTTTAAAAAGATTTTATTTATTTATTTGACAGAGAGAAACATAGTCAGAGAGGGAACACAAGCAGAGGGACTGAGAGAGGGAGAAGCAGGCCTCCCGCCGAGCAGAAAGCCAGATGTGGGGCTCAATCCCGGGTCTCCAGGATCATGACCTGAGCTGAAGGCAGTCACTTAATCAACTGAGCCACCCAGGCTCCCCTCAGTTTCCTTTGTAAACTGGGATAATAATACACTTAATCGTAGGGTTGTTCTAAGTATTAAATAAATATCTATACTATTTTTAGAGGTGTGCCTGAAACAAACCAAGGGCTTTTAATTGTTGGTTTTGTTGTTTCTGAATTACTGTTGCTGTTATATTGTTTATTTATCCCCACTGAAATGGGACATCCTGGTCCAATGTCATATATTCTAGATGTTATTAAATTAATTCTGCAAAACACTACAACCTTGTCCATATCAGGGTATCTGGCCATGGCCCTCCTGACTCACATGGTGTGACCTTTAACTTAGGCAATGTTCTCACTATCTATCAACTTTGATTACAAGTACCTTGGGTGGCATTTTAGACACTTCCTATAGCCTATTGACTCTCATCGGGATCTACTTCCCAAATAATCCTTTTATAATTCTTGGTTTTGAGTAAAGCTTGAATACATCTTGTAGCATTCAGTTCATGATAATAAATTAGAAGGGATAATAGGAGAATCAAAGAAGAAATGCATTCTGTACCCATGTTAATCAAAGAAATATATATTTTCTGTTCTTTAACTATTGTTGTAAATGTGCCCAAAAAACTATAGTTTATATTTATGTTTTTAAATTAAGTATGGGATTTTTATTCTTTGATTATTCTGTTTAAATTATAAACATCTATTTCATTTTTTCATGTTCTCTCAATCTTGCATAATTCCTGTATTTTCTGTTTTTGTAACATATGTCAGCATTGTTTAGATTTTTTTCTATGTCCATTAATTCGGAAGGTATTTTGTCCTTGTTCCCTAACACTAACGCATACAGCATTATATAATATATATGAATCTACATATTTATATTTATGTACTTCATTTATGAATCTAGTAATATATTTTATAACTTTAATATATTTAAATCTACCTTTCTAAAATAGTCAAACCTCAATAATGTAATATATGTGGATACTACATATGAAAAACAAATTACTAAATGCTCACATATCCATATTTTATGCTCACTCTCAGTATTATTTTTGTTAAACCATTTATTCTGGTGTTTTGGCTTTGGTACAGTATTGTGAAAGTACAGTTATATTTTTTAATAAGGTATCTTACCATATAATTATAACTATACCAAATAATTTTTTTGTTTTAAAAAAAAAATCTCACAAATCAATATCATAATTTAAAATGAAGTCTAGGGTCACCTGGGTGTCTCAGTCAGTTAAGCATCTGCCTTTGGCTCAGGTCATGATCCCAGGGTCCTGGGACCCACACCCACCATGAGGCTCTGCGGGCAGTCTGCTTTTCTATCTCCCTCTGCCTGCTGCTCCCCCTGTTTACACTTTCTCTCTCTCTAACTCTGTCAAATAAAAAAAAAATAAAATCTTTAAAAATTATAATAAAAATAAACTGAGGTATATCTTTACCTACATTAAATATACTGTGTTAATTATTTCACACAAAAGCTTCACCATTTGATTTTTTTGTTATTGTTTCATTTTTCTTTATCTAGACTCTCTACAGAAGTAGTAGGAGTTACACATTCCAAATCTTCTTGTGTGTTTGGTACTGATTAACTGTTAATTTTATGAAAAACAATTTGGTAAGATCTATTTTGAGACCTAAACTATTTTTTCCTTTATGTTTTTACTTTAAATTCAATTAGCCAACATACATCTACACTTTCAGATATAGTATTCCATAATTCATTAATTGCATATAACACCCAGTGCTCACCACATCATGCCCTCCTTAAGGCCCATCACCCAGTTACCACATCTCTCACCCCCTTCCCCTCTAGCAAACCCTCAGGTTGTTTCCCAGATTCAAGAGTCTCTCATGGCTTGTCTCCCTCTCTTATTTCTTCCCATTCAGTATTCCCTCCTTCCCTTATAATCCTCTGCACTGTTTCTTATATTCCACATATGAGTGAAACCATTTGATAATTACCCTTCTCCAATCGACTTTTTTCACTTAGCATAATACCCTCCAATTGTAAATGGTAACTATTCATCCTTTCCGATGGCTGAGTAATATCCCATTGTGTGTGTGTGTGTGTGTGTGTATGTGTGTGTGTGTTTATACACCTATCTTTATCCACTCATCTTTTGAAGGACATCTCAGTCCTTTCACAGTTTGGCTATTGTGGGCATTGCTGCTATGAACACTGCAGTATAGGTGACCCTTCGTTTCACTACATCTGCGTCTTTGAAGTAAATACCTAGTAGTGCAATTGCTGGGTCATAGAGTAACTCTATTTTTAACATTTTAAGGAATCCCCATACTTTTTTCCAGAGTGGTTATACCAGCTTGCATTCCCACCAAGAGTATAGGAGGGTTCCCCTTTCCCCACATTCTTGCCAACATTTGTTGTTTCTTGTCTGTTTAGCAATTCTGACTGGTATAAGGTAATATCTCATTGTGGTTTTGATTTTAATTTCCCTGATGCCAAGTGGTGTGGAGCATCTTCTCATGTACCTGTTAGCCATTTATATGTCTTCACTGGAGAAATGTCTGTTCACATCTTCTGCCCATATCTTGACTGGATTATTTGTTTTTTCAGTGTTGAGTTTAATAAGTTCTTTATATATTTTGGATACTAGCCCTTTATCTAATATGTCATCTGCAAATATCTTCTCCCATTCCATAGATTTTCTTTTAGTTTTGTTGACTGTTTCCTTTGCTGTGCAGAAGCTTTTTATCTTGATGAAGTCCCAAGAGTTCATTTTTGCTTTTGTTTCCCTTGGCTTTAGAGATGTGTCTTACAAGAAGCTGTTGTGGCCAAAGTTGAAGAGGTTGCTGCCTGTGTTCTCCTCTAGGACTCTGATGGATTCCTGTCTCCCATTTAGGTCTTTGATCCATTTTGAGTTTATTTTTGTGTATGGTATAAGGAAAGGGGGTCCAGGTTTATTCTTCTGGATGTGGCTGTCCAATTTTCCCAACACCATTCATTGAAAAGACTGCTTTTTTTCCTGCTCTGTCAAAGATTAGTTGACCACAGAGTTGAGGGTCCATTTCTGAGTTCTCTATTCTGTTCCACTGATATATATGCTCCAGTTCTGTGAAAAAAAGTTGATAGTATTTTGATAGGGATTGTACTGAATGTGTAGATTCTCTGGGTAGCATAGACATTTTAACAATATTTATTCTTCTAATCCATGAGTATGGAATGTTATTCCATTCTCTTAGTGTCTTCCTCAATTTCTTTCATAAGTGTTCTGTAGATTTTAAATTCAGATCATTTACCTCTTTGGTTAGGTTTATTCTGAGGCACCTTATGGTATTTGGTACAATTGTAAATAGGATTTAATTCCTTAATTTCTCCTTATTCTGTTGCATTGTTAGTGTATATAAATGAAACTGACTTATGTGCATTGATTTTGTTTCCTACCATGTTGCTGGATTCCTTTTTGAGTTCTAGCAATTTCAGGGTGAAGTCTTTTTGATTTACCATGTAAAGTATCATGTCATCTTCAAAAAATGAAAATACGACTTTTTCTTTGTCAATCTGAATGCTGTCGGGGACGGTGCATGAACCGCCCCTCCTGCCATGCCCAAGCCACCGGAAAACTTTGGTGGAGGTACCTGTGAATGTGAATGAAAGCCCCTCAGGACTCCGGGCTCCAGGCTCCGCGCCCCCCCCCCCCCCAGAATCTGGGAAGCCACATACCCTGTGGGTCAGGGCAATATGTCCTTTGTGTGCTTATCCAAGACATATTGTTCCATTTAATCCTCTTCCTGGTAATCATATCTCTGTATCTCTTATCTGTATTTCTTGATCCCTGTGCCTCAATGGTCTCAACTTCTGTGAGTTAAAGCAATCACTCTGTAACCTGCAGTAACAATACTAATCCTGTCTCTAGGGCGGGTGCAAAAGCAGTTAAAGATTTAACTGCACCACCCAACTTCCTCACTTTTAAATAATAAAAGACTGGGGCCCCTGTCAGTCAAGAAAGACAAAGGCAGAGAGCCTTCGAGGCAGCAAGAGAGCTGGCAAACAGCAAGAAAGCCTGCAGAGAGAGACAAAAGCAAAGAAGCAAAGAAAGCAGCAGAAAGAGAAGCAGAC
>PITA01018987.1:0-38870 GCA_004023965.1 Spilogale gracilis | reverse complement strand
TTTAAGTGGAGTCGTGAAGAATGACTAGAATTGACAGACCAGGGTGGAAGGGGGAGTACAGGGAGGGAGGGAGTCCCCGTGTAGCATGTGGGGCGGGACCACAGAAGACGCATATGGGGTGAAGGCTGAAGGCGGGTTAGGATGACCTCCTGGGCAACGCTGGGGTTTGGGCTTGATCCTGTCAGCAGCAGGGACGGATCTAGGATCTAGGGAGTACTTTAAACAAGAGACCGTGTCTGCCCTACTGACATCCCCTACCCCCAGAACCTAGCACCATGCCTGAACAAACACCCAGATCTTTGCTCAATTGACTAAAAGTGGAAGATTGTTCCTCTGGCTGTTTCGAGGCAAGCACAGCTACCAGTTGTGGGGAATGAGGTGGGCACGTGAAGGGATTGGGCAGACAGCAGGGAAAACTGGGGGTCTGCCATGGGATGGAGGGAAGCCAGCTTGGAATCACATTGCTGAGACCTTAGTGCAAGGAGAGAAGAAAAGCTCCCTGACCAGCTTGAAAACTGCCCACGTGGACTAAAGACATCTCGACATGTGCTGTTTCTATCCAGAAAAGCCCCTTTCCACCCTCTCTCTGAAGAGAAGAGAAACACATCAGCTGCGAAGGCACAACCACCCAGAACAAACCCTCCCCTTCTGGTTCCCTCCCTCCTTCACTACTTTCTGTTCTTCCCAGTCAGTGCCCCCCACCACAGCGGCTGTGAGTTCGAGGAAAGAAAATTCCATTTCAACATTACCTTCAGCAAAACCCAGTTCAAGAAATCTCTGTGAAGAATGGCTGGAAAGGGGCATTTTCTTTAACCAACTACTGTAGTTAAATGAAAATTGCTTATATAGATCATACACCAATTGCTCTTTTTTGGGAAAGAATTAATGCTATTAGTGCTTAATAAAGTGCACATAATCCCAGGGCCCTATTAAAGATTTATAAAAAAATTTTTTTTTGTGGTGTATGTATGCAGTCTTTAGTGAATCTAACTTATTTCACGGTACTATGAGATAAATTGTTATCACAAATTAGCAGAAGAATTCACTCAATAAATGTTTATTAGTGCTGTACCCCCTACACACCAGATGATACATACATAGGAAGCTGCTCCTTTCATGAAGAGTTCACAAAGGGGGCACAGCTGCATTTTTAAAAATTTATAACACAGTCATGCGGCAGCTGGTGACTCAGTCGGACAGCAGACTCTTGATTTTGGTCCGATCATCATCGCAGGGTTATGAGATCGAGCCCTGTGTTAGGCTCTACACTCAGCAGGGAGTCTGCATGAGAGTCTCTCCATCTTCCTCTGCCCCACCCCCACCCTGCACACACACAGGCACTCTCTCTCCAATAAATAAATCTTTAAAAAAATAAAATAAAAATAAAAATACACAAAATATATAACATGTTCGCTAACTGTGGTAACAGAAGTAGAGACACAGAAGAGAAAGGGTTCAGGTCTGGCTGCTCATGGGACTGAAAGAAAGAAGGGGTTCACTGGGGAGACAACACTCAAGCAAAGCCCTGAGAGCTCATTCCAAAAATGCACATTTGGAAAGGATCAGACCATGGGCACCATCTTGGAAGCTACTGGATCATTCCTGAGAGAGAAGCCAGAGGCCTGAACTGTGGGGAATCCAGTGAGGAGAGCAAAGGACAAGAAGCCATCTGCACTATACTGCCCAGTATGGGAATCACCAGTCACACGCAGTTGTTTAAATAGAAAATCATTAAACTAAGTGACAGTGAGGCACCAGGGTGGCTCAGATGGTTAAGCATCTGCCTTTGGCTCAGGTCCTGATTCCGGAGTTCTGGGATCAAACTACTGGCTTAGAGGGGAGCCTACTTCTCTCTCTGCCTCTCCCCATGCTGTGCTCTCTGTTTGTCTCTCTCTCAAATGAATAAATAAAATCTTTAAAAACAAAACAAAAAAACCTAAATGACATTGAATTTCAATGAGTCCCACTAGGGGAATGGTGGTGGCTCCCATATTGGTTAGAGAGACTGGAGGTCTAACAGAACAGAGCTGGTCTAGAAGAGCCAAGTGTTGCAGGCTTGAGACAAACAGGTGAATGTGAGTGGCATAAATGTAAGCAAACACCAGGGAAGCCACAGTGTGGGGCAGCAGGTAAGCCCTGCTTTGGACAAGCTGAGTCTGATGCGAGGGTCTGGTGTCCTGAGATGCCTGATGGGCAGCTGGGAACAGGTATGTGGCACTCAAGAAACGAGGGCTGGCAACAGAGCTGGAAGGGAATGTGTTCCTAGAGCACATGAAACATTTGGCATGGGGAAGATTTACCCGAGAGAAGAGGGCAGAGGATGGAGCTGGGGCGGGAGTGGGGGGCCTGAGGGCAACATTTAAGGGACAGATGGGAGGAACAGGGTCCAAAGAAGGACAGAACACCATGGAAAAACAGAGCAGAGAGAGCAAGAAAAAAAAAAGGGTACCTGTAAAGCCAAGGCTGGGGAAATTTATTAGAAAAAAGAATAAACAGCCAGGTGAACCAAATGCAGCAGAAAGTTGAACAAGGCACTGGAAAGCGTCCATTGCATTTAGCAATTAAGACATCACCTTAGTAACAGCAGATCCAGTGGACAGATGGTAGAAAGACAACTCAGCTCATAACCACAAAGGAAATGTTCATTTTCAAAAGGCAGCCTCCAAAAAAGTGGGGACACACAGGGCATTTCTGAGGGCCTGAAGCACCCAATCTCATAGGCACAGAAATGATCAGGAAAGTTCAGGTCCCTGGGGAATCTGCTCCTTGTTATACCACTGCTTTTAGGGAGGGAGCGTTTTGTCATTCGTGTCAGCATTTTAGGACAGCCCCAAGGTGGTCCCCAAAAGAGGGAAGGAGTAAGTTACTGGGCTTCTCCCCTTACCTAAACCAAACCCAAGAATCCAGTGAAGAATATGGCAAAAACCTGCAGTAGCTTACAGACAGGGATTCAATTTCACGGGGAAGCTCTTGAGCTTGGCAAAAAAAGAACACACACACACACACACACACACAGGTATATACACTACTATACACAGTCACACACATGCACATAGGCACACATATGGGCATGCACATACATACACATACACACTCATAAAATTCACACATGAACATGTGTGCACATGCATAAATGTATACAATGTTCATAAACACACATTCATGCAAGACTCACATGCACATTCTACACACACGCACACAGCTGAGCTCAGGCACAACCATGTGTGTATGTCAGCACACGCACATGTGTACACACACACACACACACACACACACATGGGCATATATACACACGCACGCCTCCCCTCCCTGTTCCCTTGCCTCCTCTGCAAAGCCAGGTCGAGAATGCAGGCCTGACCCCCAAGCCAGCCCTCTCCTCCATGGCAGCTGCTCGGCGCCCAGGGCAGTGACTGTGTGTATGTGTGGGGGGGAAGCAGGCACGTTTCATGCCAGGACAGGAGGTGACATGTCACAGGTGATGCAGGGCCTGGGCTGGAGTGGTGTGCTGAGGGTCCAGAACTGCCTCCGTAAAAGTCACTCTGCCGAACCCCATCAGCACCCAGACGTGGGCTGCACTCTCTCTGGGTCCGCAGGTACTCCAGTGGCTTTCTACAAACCCAAACACAGCAAAGGGAGTCATGGGGAACGGCTGCGGCGGGCACAAGCCACCCACTGTTGCACAGAGTCCAGGGTTCCAACAGTCCCTGTGGCCTGGGCCTCCCGAACCAGACTAGACCCTAGATCCCACTTGGCTTTCTCATCCTCAAACTAACCAAGACGACCAGTTCACTTCTTTCTTTTTTTTTCCTTAATTTCATGTCCTTTGTGTTAAATCCTAATTCAAGGAGGGGAGGCTGGAACCTCACAGAGAGGCCAGGGTCTGGTCAACTGACGGTCGGTCTCGTTCCCCTCGTCAGGTCAAGACCACAGCCCCCCTTGCCTGCAGTCCCCAAGGCACTAGTCTCCGCATAGGGATGATGGTGGCTGGCAAAACAGGACATCCCAAGCTCTCATGGGACTCAGTCCAGGAGGGGAGCTGCCAACCAAGAACCACAGGTCTGACGGGTCTCTGCTCTGTGAGCATGATTGGGGGAGGTGTGGCAGGGCAGGGAGGCGAAGAAGATGGCCCACCACGTTCTTGGAGACAAGCTTTTGCTCCTCCAGTGGGTCACTGGGGCAGAGAAGTCCAATAAGGAGAAACAAGCCCATGGATGGCCAGAGGGAAGCGCAAATTCCAAGGCTCTCGGAAGGAAGGTTCTTGGCATGTCTGAGGACCCACATAGCCTGTTGAGAGTGGAAGGAAGGATAGATGGCAGAGTGACTGCAGAGGAGGCCAAAGGGGCAGCAGGAGCCCAACGCTAAGGACCTGGAAACCTACAGCTAGGTGCGACCTGGTTTGCATCTTCCTGGGGTCACTCTGGTGGCTGGGCAGAGAACTGGCTATGGGAGGGAAGGGTGGGGACAGAGGGTGAGGGAGGAGGCAGGCACCACCCTCCAGCGCAGAGAAGAGGGTGGTAAGTAACTGGGAGAAATTATTTACGGAGAGCCTTATCAGTATCGGTGGTCATTAATACAACAATTAACAACAGCACCCTTACTTTCAGGCCTTTCTGCTAGGACAGTGGACACTAATTACAGAACAGCAGCAATCAGAGGGTCTGGCATCCACCAGCAACAGTTTGGTGGGGGGAGGTCCTTGTTCTCAGCATCTTCTTTTCCCTAAGCTGAACCCAAGCTTCAAAGTATCATCCATGTGTCTGTGTCTATTAGAGAAAGAAAGCATGTCAGCCCCCAGAAGGATTACATGGCAGGAGTCCCAGCACCACTGAAAATCCATCCATCAGATTATCAGCAATAGTGATTAAATTGGGAGAACAGGGTTTAAACAAAGCTGGAGAGAAAGCTTTACCCTTGCAGATTTATGAGAATGAAGGCTGAAAGCCAAAGAGGTGGTCTGAGCAGCCAGAATTCCAATGTGGGCCAGAACCGGGGTAATGCCCTCCACTATGGGGAAGGCCCGTTGCATCCTGAAGGTGATCCCTGAGTGCTCAGCGTCCAACCCCAGGGCAATCCGAGGCTGTGGGGGACGCGGCAGGGCAACAAGAGCCCTACGCTCGGGCTGAGGGGAAAGACAACGGGATGGGATGTGCACTGACTCTGTGTACCGGAAGTGAAGGCTTGGCAGAGACCGGGGGAAGATGGCTACCTGGACAGCGGGGTTGGGAATGCAGGCTGGGGAAGAGAGGCTCCAGTGTGCCACAAATGTAAGCGTGAAGATGCAGTCACTGTCTTCCCCACCGGACTGCACATCCCCGGAGCACAGGGCCCCATCTACATTTGCACACTAACATACTCCCAACAGACGGCATAGGGCCTGGCACACGCCCAGCTTTTTGATGGTTAGCGGCTACAGGGGGTTCCCCCCCAAAACTCATGTCTATGTGGGGCTTCAGATGTGACCTTATTTGAAAACAGCGTCTTTGCATATGTCATAAAGATGAGGTCACGCTGGGGCAGACAAGGCCCTAAATCCAATGAGCATGTCCTTGTAAGACGACGAGACACACAGGGGAGAAGCCACGTGAAGACACGAGCAAGAGACCGGGTGATGCACCTACAAGCTAAGGACCGCCGAGACTGCTCGGAAGAGGGGAGGAAGGATCCTCCCTTGGAGCCTACAGCAGAGCGAGGATGGCCCTGCTGACAGCTTGACTTTAGACTTCTGGCCTCGAGAACTAGGAGAGTATAAATGTCTGTTTTTTGAAATGTGTCAAGTTTGGGGTGATCAGTTAGGGCAGCCCCAGGAAACTAGCACAGTGGCCCCAGGAAGAGTGAATGAATGAAGCAAGGAGCCAGGGGAAGGGAAGGCCGATCCATACCAGCATGCCGAGCACAAGGACACGCCCACGCTCTGAAAGCCAGCAAGAGATACACTTAACCTGCAGCTCGGGAAAGTAACGGAGAAGCTGTGGTATTAGCTGGACAACGGCTCCCTTCCGGCAGGCCCTCCTGTGTCCTCGAGGGATGCTCAGCAAGACCCAACGCTTTTCCCTGGTGCTCACTCTCTCCTCTCGGCCGTTGCGGAGCTGATCCAGACTTACAAAGAGGCAAAGGAACCTGAGAGTCATTTTGATTAAGAATGGTATATTGTGGGGCGCCTGGGTGGCTCAGTTGGTTAAGCGACTGCCTTCGGCTCAGGTCATGATCCTGGAGACCTGGGATCGAGTCCCGCATCGGGCTCCCTGCTCAGCGGAAAGCCTGCTTCTCCCTCTCTCGCTCCCCCTGCTTGTGTTCCCTCTCTGGCTGTGTTTCTCTCTCAAATAAATAAAAAAATCTTAAAAAAAAAAAAGAATGGTATATTGTACCATTGATTAAGAATGGTATATTATAGTTAGGAATGAGTTGAGAAGGAGGGTCATAAGAAGCTCCATTGACATACACAGGAAGGGGCTGTGGATGGAACCCACGTGTGGGTCTCTGGCTGTCTGTCTCACTCTCTGGCTGGACATTTTCACAATAAAAACCCATTTCAGTCCCTGATGCTGGTGGGTGTCATTCAGGCCCATTCCTATCTGCAATATTTCCCAGCTGCTACGATGCCTCTTGTCAAGCAGGAGAAAAAGGGCTGAAGCTTGCTCGGCCCTGCAAGGCCCTTTGTAATGACCCCAGAGACAGTGAGTCTCTCAGGAGCCTTTGCTGGACCAGCCCCCAGCACAAAGGGCCAGCCAAGCCTCAGGGTCCACCACAGCCACGAGAGCTCCTGGAGCTTAGGAGCTCTGAGATCATTTATCTTCATGGTCTTTTCTCCATTACATCTGAAGGGGGCAGTGGAGGGGGGAGCAGATAATGGAGGGAAACAATCAGAATTCTTCAAAGTAATTGGGGTTAATTGGGTTTTTGTTGTTGTTGTTGTTTTCTATCTGTCTGAGAAGATTTGTGTGCCTAGAGGAATAAAGGACAACCTGAGGTCTTGATAACCAGCCTCCTCCCAGAGCCCCTAAACTCAGCCGCCCTTACCCTAAAACCAGGGCCCTGCCTTCCTCCACCCTCCTGCCTTCCTCTGCCCTCCTGCCTTGTACAGAATCCCGGGCAGGAAAACACTCTGCCGACCCCAACTCCTGCTGCTGGGCCCGGTAGCAACAAATGCTGGTGACTCACCCAGCACGCGTCAGGCACAGGGGACCCCGCAAGGAAGAAGACACAGCTTGGGCCTTGCTGGGAAGAGGGAAGATGATGACAGAGCAGTGACCAGAGAAGGCTCCATCTAAAGACGTAATGAGTGAGCCCGGGGACAGAAAGCCCGGGAAGGATTTTCCAGGAATACAGGTGCTATTATGGACTGAATGCTTCTGCCCTCCGCCCACATTCAGGGATTGAAACCTAATTCCTAATGTGATGGTTAGAAGAGGGGCCATATGTACCCCGGTGTTCATTGCAGCAATGGCCACAATCGCCAAACTGTGGAAAGAGCCAAGGTGCCCTTCAACAGACGAATGGATAAGGAAGATCTGGTCCATATACACAATGGAATATTATGCCTCCATCAGAAAGGATGAATATCCAACTTTTGTAGCAACATGGATGAGACTAGAGGAGATTATGCTGAGTGAAATAAGCCAAGTAGAGAAAGTCAAGTATCACATGGTTTCACTTACTTGTGGAGCATAAGGAGTGACATGGAGGACAGTGGGAGAAGGAAAGGAACAGAGGGTTTTGGAAGGGAGGGGGTGGGGGGATGGGTGAGCCTGGTGGTGGGTACTGAGGGCACGTATTGCATGGAGCACTGGGTGTGGGGCATAAACAATGAATCTTGGAACACTGAAAAAATAAAATAAATTATTATAAAAAAAAGAAGAGGTGGGGCCTTTGGGATGTGATTGGCTCCATCGTCAAGAACGGACGTGGGGTCCTTATGAAAGAGACCCCCAGGGAGCCCCTGAGTTCCTTCTTCCAGGCTCCAAAACGGTGAGAAATAAAAGTCGGAGTTCAGGAGAAATGAAAGTCAGTGGGATTTTCTTACACCTGCCTAAAGTGGGACAGAGCCGGAAGGGCTATTCAGGCGAGGAAACCTGATACCTACTCTGTCTACTGGAATTTCCCCATCCAGTGACCAGAATAGGGAACGCTCCGCCAAAGCTATCCTAGGGTGGCGGTCTCCAGAAACTTGATCAGAAAACAAAGGAAGAGGGGACTCCCCATCAGCTGACTGAGCAGGACTCCTTGCCCAAACTGGGCTCAGTGGGCCAAGCGCATTCTACGGCCGCTAACTCAAGCTCAGTCAAGGAAGGGAGATTTTGCCGCCCATCTTCAGGCCTTCGTACTCCAGGCGGCTCCGGTGGGGAGGAGTGGCCGTGGACAGCAGAGGAACACAACTGTGTCTGACGCCAGTCTGGGTCCCAGTGGCTCGTGGGTCCGCGGCAAAGCGGGAGGCTGCAGCTGACCACGCCCCAGCTTTTCAGCCCACCCTTCTCGAGCTTCCGCCACTGTGCTCCACTCCTGTGCAGAAAGCCACAGAGAGCACATTCTGCAGACGGCCTGGCCGCCACCAGTGGGATTGGGAGGGAGTCGTGTCCACAGAGTTCTGCTCCCCGTTCCCATCTGTCACTCCTGCCCACCCAGAGGGGAAAGAACCTCAGCTGGATTGCAACAAGCTCCCCTTTCCCAAGCCCCTCCTCACCGTGAATAAGACTCCCCCAGACTACACAGAAGGAACCCCTGCCGAGAGGGAGGCCAGGCAGAGACGGTGTCCAGCTGGCCCTCAACTGTCCCATGGATGGCACCGCCCCGGGTCCCAGCCCCAGCTCTGCCTGCTTTTCCCGTGTCACCTGCCACCCACACGCCTGTCCATTGAGATGACTCATGTCTGTTCAATGCAGGGGCATGCTGACCCCATACGTGTCTTCAGAAAAATCACTGCAACACAAGGTTGTGGTCCACATAAAGCTCTTGATAAAAGGCACTGCGAATATTTCAGGTGTCTTCTCTCCAGGGAGCAATTCGGGCGCAGGGGCACAGGCTAGCAGGGGGCACGCCCCCAGGAAACGTTTCTCGGAATCATGCAGGTGCACAGGCACACGTCTGCGGATGCAGGGCCTTGAGCCAACCCCCAGCTCTGAGTCACCTCGGTTCTTTTGGTTCTTTTCCTTGGCTCGGTTTCTCCTCACCTGACCCCAGCAGATGCTGCTCGGCTCCGCTCTTCAATTTCATTGTCCAAGACCAGGGCTTCTGTGCCTCTTCCAGCCCCCGGCACCGGCCACATGGCTCTTGTGCTGCTCACGCCTTATCTCAGCCCCAGTCCTGTGTCCAGCTCTCCTGGCATCAGGAGCGAAAACATCTCAATACCAAAGAGCTCGTTTTCAGCTCACAGCCAGGCAGACCAGAGGTAAGGGCCAGAATGGGAGATCTGGCCAGAGGACACCTAGAGGTTCCTGTAAGTCACATGGGAAAGAGATCAGATCCAAAGAGGTCAGGGATGCAAAAACAAGCAGATGGCAAACCGGCTGGGGTCTGTGTCCAGAGCCCTGCCTACGAGTCCAGATGAGAAGGAGAGAGGGCCAGCCAGAG
The DNA here is from genome assembly GCA_004023965.1 of Spilogale gracilis. NCBI lineage: Eukaryota > Metazoa > Chordata > Mammalia > Carnivora > Mephitidae > Spilogale > Spilogale gracilis. Next base: position 29,306 of record PITA01018987.1, on the reverse strand, counting down.
GTCTGAGCTACCAATGGCCAGGAAGCCTGGCCAACACATCTAACCAAGTCAGAAAAGACACCTAGGCATCACAGGTGAGAATGTCTCCCCCCTCTTTGGAGGCAGCGTCATCTCCTAGACTTCCTTCCCGCCCAGAACTGGACACAGACTCGGGGCTCTGCTGCATCTGAGCCTACGGGATGAGAAAGCGGACAACTGCCAGAGCAGGGGACTGGGGGGCCAGTGCCAGGCAATTCCTGGGCCAGTATCTGGAAGGACGTCCATGCCAAGCGTGTTTCGGTTGGCTTGTTGTGTTGCAAGAGCTACGCACTGAATCCTGGTGACTCCAACTGAGGACAGAAGGGAACTCATCTGAAACAGCCCTTGTTTACTGAAACACAGCTTTAATGGGTAACTCAGAAGAATGCCCGCTGGCAGAGCTCCCTGAAATAAATCTCACTAAAGCCCTAAAATCAAAATCCAGTTATATCCCAGAAAATCCTTCCCCTTTACGGCAATCTTTACAGATCGATGCGGCGTTTCTTCTCTTCCTCCTCATTATGTTTCGTGGGAGACCCGCCAAGCAAACGTGAGAGGGTGACTCCAGACCACCCTCCAGGGGCCAGACCCCGCCAGCAGCGCCCCCGAACCATCTCTGGCACCTGAAAGCCAGGGCCGCCTGATCAAAACACCTGCCTGAACAAGCGCTGACAGCCAATCCCAACACAAGGCAAGAGAGCCTTCCAGAAGCACGAAGATGGGCTGATTGGAGTCCCACACTCACAAGAGGAGGGATGTGTACAGGCGGTTGTTGGCATTTAGGAAATAGAGATATTTCCCGGGTTTTCGTTCGGCAGCTCTCTCCTGCTCACTTCTCCCGGTCCTGCTAGTGGTGTGGAAGGAAAACACTGTCAGAAGAGAATGACTCAGGCAGATGGCATTAGCCCTCCTTCCCACGCGGAGCCAGCAGAACCCAAGTGAAAATCGGTGCCCGTGTTTCTGCCTCACACTCATTCCAGAAAATCTGTACTTTCTACCCTCCTCCCGTAGAACAACGAACGGACCCAACTGCTCCCATTCCACCTCTGCTCAGGGGCTCCAGGTCTGGTCCCCCTAAGCAGGTCTGGTGTGTCCTCCTCTGCAGATAAAGACAACAGCCCCATGAGACCTACAGCACCCTCCTCCCCCCGCCCGGCTCCACATGTCAGAGCAGGAAGCTCTGCACCTGAGTCCCATGCACAGAAGAAGGGGGAGAAAGAACAGACCAGCTGATCAGCCAGAATCTTGCCTCTCACCTGTTCCACAAAGCCCTCAAAGCACTCTGTGATGTCCTGGTGAGACCCCAGGGCAGGCTAGCCCTAGATAACACTGTCATGCGGGAACTTTCCTTCTGTCTTTTCTCCTTCTCCCAAAAAGCTCCTTTCTCCTGGATCTGCCACAGGCAAGACCCCAGATTGTCCTCTGGCGTCTGGGTTTTTCGTCCCTGCTGTGGCTGTGGCCAGACTCCCGGGCCAGGTGCTTTCTGCCTCCTGGGATATTAACCCCCTAGCCTAACAAGTCCACAGGTGTGAGTGGGAGGAACCTAGAAGCCTCCATCCTTTCTCAAACAGGAACATTTTAAGACTATTCTTCCGGAGGCAGAAGACAGGAGGAATCATGGGAGGGAGATTTCGGGGTAGGTCAGGGTTTAGAGCCCCCTTCGCATCCTATCACAACCTGCGTCCCATAATGACAGGGCCATGCTCAACACCTTAGAACCTAAACGATATGATTATATCAGACCAAGCCAGTCCATGGTTACCTGTGTGACATGATCCATTGTCTCTGCCAAGAGCAGAAGAATCATCTAGAGACCCCTGGCTGGCCAAGCTTGTTCTCGATGAAAGTAGATCCACGTGGGGTCATCAAGGTAAACAGGTCTCTGAAGAAGTGTCTACATCTGATGGAAGTGACCACCAGTGTCCAGGAAGAGAGAAGGGGCACCACAGATGACACCAGGTGGGTGCTACACAACACAGGGGAAGGGGACCCCAGGATGGCGGCTGGCTGCGTGTGGGTGAGATCCGTACCCCGAGGAGTCAAAGTGTCCATCTCAGTCAGCAGTGACAAATGGCCACAGAGTGGCAGAAAGAGCAAACATTCATCTCTCATACTTCTGGAAGCTGGAAGTCCAAGATCAAAGTGCCAGCAGATCTGGGTCTCGGTGAGGGTCCTCTTAGAGAGAAAGAGTGTGTGTGTGTGTGTGTGTGTGTGTGTGTGTGTGTGTGTGAGAGAGAGAGAGAGAGAGAGAGAGAGAGAGAGAGAGAGAGTTAGTTGAAGGGTGCAGGAGGAGCATAGGGAGAGGGAGAGAGAGAATCCCAAGCAGGCTCCATGGTCAGAGCAGAGCCCAAGGCGAGGCTCGATCCCACAACCCCTAGATCATGACCTGAGCTGAAATCAAAAGTTGGATGCTTAACTGACTGAGCCCCACCCAGGAAGGCCCCCAGACATTCTCATCACCTCTTCACATGGTGGAGGGCAGAGAGAAAAGCAAGCTCTCTCTCGTCTCTTCTTACAAGAGCACTAACCCCATTGCGAGGGCTTCACCCTCATGACCTAGTTGCCTCCTAAAGGTACCCAATACCCCTCCCTGCCAATACTATGACAACGGGGATCGGAGTTTCAGTATGTACATTTTGGGGGGACACAAACATGCAGTCCAGAATGGTGGCAGATTTCAGTCTGATGGGTAGCAGAGTCCTCTAGCTGTTCCCACACTGGCCCACGGCCAGATCTACTAATGATGCTGACCAGAGAAGTTTCCAAACTTTAAACCATAACTAAGGATGTTTTCACATTCTCCAAGTCAGGGGAGATGAGTCAGGCCACGAATCCACCATCTTATTCATGTATACGGGACTAGTATCCAACAGAAGGTTCTCCATGGAACATACTTTGGGGAGATCAACCTGGAAAATGATAAAGGAAGAGCTTGTCCAGGGTTCCTAATCTGGGCTTCAAAGGTCCAGTGACTGTCCCAAATCCGAAGGGGACAAAATTGTATACCTGGGTATTTTTTAGGGGAGAGGGTCCTCAACATCCAGCAAGTCCCTCCCAGGACCAAACTGGCAGAGATGAAAAGTCACTGATCTGGGCCAAATTGCATACTTGCAAATCGGGAAACTGAGGCCCGTGGAGCCACTTTACATAAGCTTCTTCGGCAGCTGCTGTAGGAGGTTGGACTAGAACCCGAGTCTCCTAGTTTCTCGCCCTTCACCTCTGCAGCACATCCTACCAGCCGTGCATGCCTCCCACTGTGTCCTGCTGTGGGACTTTTACTCCCACCTCCATACAGACTCTTCTCTCTCGCTTAACATATATTCAAAACCATTTAGTAAATAGGTAACAGAGTAACTATGCCATTAGGAATAGATCTTCCCCACCCACACAAAATAGAGTATCACCTCCCCCATCATATAGATTTGGAAACCGAGCAGTTTTTCAAAACTTCACCACTGAAACATTCTGTTTATAAACATCTCCTCTTCTCCATTACCTCGCACCTCTATGCCTTGTCCTGTTCTGGGAAGAACTGAGATCGTAGTAGATATGGTACAGAGAAAAACAATGAATAAAACAGAGCGGTCTTTGGGTCCTATGCTCAGTCACAAAGATTCCCTGAGCACCTACTATGTGTCAAGCACTCCCCCGGGCCCCAGGACATGACATGAAAAATAAAAAGTGGACATATAGGACCCTCACCCCCAGGGAACTTAACATCCTAATAGGGGAGGTAGACAGAAAGTCAGTACGTAAATAACCAAGAATGTTGCAGGAGAATAAGTATGGAGTGAGAAACAGGTTAACACAGAGAGATGGATATGATATAGGAGCATGTGATATAGGAGCTAATGTGTGAAAAAGGAAGGGGAGCCAGCCATGACAAGGGCAGAGGGACAGACATTCTAAGCAGAAGGCTCAGCATATGCAAAGGCCCTGTGGTGGGAATGAGCTCAGTGTGTTTGTAGAATAGAAAGAAAGCCAAAATGGCTGGAGCAAAGTGAGTAGAAGGGAGAGGGTGTAAGCAGAGGCTGGACAGGTTGCTTAGATAGAGAGTGCACAGGACCTCAGACTCCATGAAAAGGAGCTTGGCTCTGGGAAGGAGGAATGCAAAGTGTTAGCACTCAGTCACCGACATAAATTAAAATCCCACCAAGACTAACGAGGTACCCCGCTCCCCACGGCGGCCCACATCAGCCTCTCTCCAGCCCCTACCACCCCAGCCCCATTCCACGTCACCCCACCACTACCTCACCTGCCGGCACCTTGTTAATCTCAGCAGTGGGTAAAAGCTGAGCCAGTCCGATAAGCAGCCACATCCCAGAGCCAGTGGCCGGGAACCGTTCTCACCGAGGTGGCTCACCGAGGTAGTCATACCTTTGTGACTATTTTGTTTTGTTTTTAAGTAGTTTCCATGCCCAGTTGTGAAGCCTGATGTGGCGCTTGAACTTACAACCCTGAGATCAAGACCTGAGCTGAGATCAAGAGCCAGATGCTCAATGGACTGAGCCACCCAGGTGCCCCCCCTTCAAGACTGTTTTAACTAAAAGGCCCTGAATTCTTTTTTTTTTTTTTTTTTTTTTGGTGCTAAGCAGACATTTTTCAGAAACCTCCACTGTCTCCTTGTACAAACAAAAACCAGCCGCCGACACCCACATAACCATATGCTGAAGTCTAGTGCCGCCGACTGAGAGCTGTGTGCACACTTCGGGCCCCGCCCAGGAATACTCACAGACCCGCTTTCGGTTTTTCAAAAGGGGATCGCGGGCGGGAGCCACTCCATCTTCTGGAACAATAGGCATTTCTGCTCAGTCAATTAGCAAGCCCTGAAGTTAACTGCATTGCAACGCTCCATTAATCTCAATACTACACTTCATCTCCAAGATGTGACATGTTGCAAGTTGTACCCACAGTCGCGTGCACACTCGGAATCTTAGAGCAGAAGGGGAAAACAGACCTTACAACGCTGTCTGATCACCTTAACTATAAATAGGGCCATGCGTCACGGACTCCTGCCACACTGGCTGAGGCATGGCTCCAGGCTCATGCAGGTGTCCCCAGACCAGCCCCGGGAGCTGCAGGGAGGTCCCATCACTGTGCAGGGAGCAAGCCTACAGCTTCCTTTCCCTTCCTTGTCCTCCCGTCTGGGCTCCTGCAAAGATGCAACCACGCCCAGCTGTCCCCACAGCAGCAGCTCACCCAGCCGCCACGAGGACTTCTCAGGATGTCACTCCCATCTCACATGTCTCCTCCTGGCCTCTCTCGTGCCGTTGTACTTGGGCAGGAATGAAACAGTCCGAACTGGATTAGGAGCGAGTTCAAGGGACAGAGCCCAAGAGCCCATCTGCCACTGGCCATTGAGACTCTTCCCGGGTCCGTGTGTGCCTGGCTTCTCTTCCCCAAGCACGTGCTCTCCCAGGAGGCTCCCTGTCCCCTCTGCACCATGACGCACCTTTATTTTACGTACTGTCAATCCCATGACGTGTCATTGGTCATGGAAGACAGACACTAAGTTCAGAGATGCTAAAAATACAAAAAAGAGTGAGTTTTGAGTCTGTAAACTACGGTATCTGGTAAGCACTGTATTAGTCCCTTTACACATTTTACCTAAGTCCCAGTGCAACACATATTATTTTTCCTACCTTATAAGTACAGACACAGCCAAAATTCCAAGAATTCCCACCTAGAGCTGTCTGAAAGCCTCCCGCATCAGCATGCCACCTCCCAACAGAGATGAGGCTTCACTTCCACGGATTTTACAACGACGGAAAGGACAACAAAAACCTCTTGCCCTCTCTCGCCATCTAAGGCGCTGGGCAGTGCAGACGAGTAATTATTCAGGTCTCAAAGGACTGCAGAAGCATCCAGCTGGCATTGGGAGCAGTGCTGCAAACAAACTTCCAAGGAAATGCCCAGAGCGGAGTTTAGGATTTATGATCCTAAGGACTCTCTCTTTCCCATCAACTTTATAGCCTCCTCTCACGTCAAGAGACAACCATTCAACTGGATTTAATGATCCAGACCACACAGTGCTCTGTGTTGAAAGTGGGATTTAGAAACAAAATGTGCATGGTTCCTCATCAATCTTAAAACACGTCCCTATTATCAAAGAACTAAAGAAGAAGAAAGTCCTGGAAGGTAGGGTGGGGTAGCGCACCCTAGAGGGTGAGGAGAGAGAGGTCTTTTTTTTCTTTTTTTAAGGTTTATTCATTTATTTTGGAGTGTGCCTGCACAAGGAATGGGAAGGGCAGAGGGAGAGGGAAAGAAATCCCCAACAGACTCCCCACAGGGCATACAGCCATACGCAGGGCTCAGTCCCAGGATCCTGAGACCGTGACCTTAGCTGAAACCAAGAGTCAGCCACCCAACTGAGTTACGGAAGGAGAGGTCTTGAGAAAAAAAACACCCACTGCGCTGGGCGTCTTCATAAACACGAATATGCAACCACTCCTAGAGTAGTTTTTAGGAACTCTGTGAGTAAACTCACCACCAGCAGGGAACCTAAAAGAAATCTCTCCGAGGAAACTACCAAACTACCCCTCTCCCAAATTCTGCTTATTTGGTAAGATGGGTATGACATCATCATGAGCTCTGGTGTCATCATTCAGCCCTTTCTTCTCATTTTGAATAGGCCTGCTCATAGGTTCCAATTTTTATTCACAATCACTCAATCCTCCCCTTTGCGGTAGGAGAATTCTACTCCCCCACTCAATGCCTCCACTTCCCTCCATCCCCCACTGTCAGGGCTGGGCATGTGGGTTGCTTGGGCCAATGGAACATGAGTAGATGTGAAGGTCACAGCATCCAAGCAGGAGGTGTAAAAGGGATCGCCAGGTGTGACGAACAGGGGCTGCTCCTGGTACCCGAATCTCAGGATAAGAATTCCTGCAGAGCGGAACCACACCCAGCCACACACATCTGTGAGCCACTGAGATGTACGCTGTTCCAGCATGGCTGAATGCATAGCTTTGGGTGGAAAGGTCGCAGAGCAGAGCACCAGGAATGTGACTTGGTCATTAGGACATCAACAAAGTGCCACGAGAAAGAGAAGAGCTCAGAAAAGTATCAGCTCGTTCCCAGTAGGGTGGAAGAACTTCAAAGGTTGGAAGCTGCAACTGTTTCTTATCTCTTATCAATAAAGACAGAAGAAAGACAAACAGCCTCTGAAGGAAAGATGACTAAAACCTAGCCTCAGAACACACACAAAACCAAGGGCATGTTAAGATCTCCAAATGGATTAAAACACACCCCCATCCCACCCCACTCCCGGCAAATCTTTCTATACCTGGACGAAATGTCCACATGTCCACAGGAAGAGTGATTGGTGACAGTCTCACCAACACCTGATGAGCTCAAAGCGCCTATAATTAAGTCTAGAGAGAGAGGTTAAGTCCAGAAAAGAATTCTCTCAAAAAGGAGTGTGGGTGTGGTCCCCGGAAGAACTGAAATCAAATGAAAATAAAAACTGAAAATGATTGAGAGTGAGTTACACACCAGAAGAGATAGCACTGTGCCATAAAAGAGACTGTGACCCCTGGACACCTAAAAATAACTTTAGAGGTCCCAAATTTCTACAGGCAGGAAGCAGGCGGAGAAAGCTGCTGGGTCCCCGAGGAAGAGATAGGCCCTCCTATTTTTTCAGATGTGTCCAAAGGGAATCATCAAGAAGGAAGGATCTCCCCAAGTGAGAAGTCCAGAGCCGCGGGGAACAATGGAACTTCCTCCAGGGTGCAGGAGCAGAGGAGCAGACCCACTTAAGGAACATTCGGCAGGCTCGGGACTTCTCACGTTTGTCCGACAGAATTTCAGAATTGACATGTGCCAGTGATGGCCACGTGGCTGCCATTCTTCCTCCTTCCAAGCGGAGGGCTGTGTCCTTTATGCATGTGGACAGGAAGGCTTTTTTCAGTTGATGGGTCTCCAGATCAAGAGCAAACCAAACCCAGACTTGAGGAAGAGCCTAGAAGTTAGTGTAAGATCCTGAAATTCACACCTGATACCATGACCGGATGAGAACTTTGAGGTTTCTTTCGTTGGGTCAATACTGAATTGACTTTGTGTTGGGGAATGTTTATTGGTGCCTGAGAGGGAAGACTGTAGCAAACTGTATCACCTGCACGCGGAATCATGCCCGTCTCCCCTACAGAAGACTTTTACATTCCCACCTGGACTTTCAGTGCCTCCCAAAATATTAAATACACCTCCCTGCACAAGGACAGGTGTTCCCATATGATCTGCTGGGCAACAGAACGTGAGTGGAGATGAATACCAGACCCGAGCAGAATTCTTACAAGGCATGCCTTATCTCCGTCAGCTCTCTTATTCTTCCCCTCCACCATGACACTGGGCTTGGCCCGACAGGGGATGCTTCCTTAGCTGGGACGGAAGGCGAAGACCAGGGGAGCAGAGACACAGTCAGCCTACAGCCTCGATACTTCCTGAAAGCAAAGCACACCTTTGTGGTTATAGGCCTCAGGGATTTGAGAGTGGCTCAGCACAAGGCAAAGCAGACTCTTAGAGTCTATTACACTCAGATAAATGAAGTCAATGCTAAAGTCTTGGCAGTACACAATCTAAAGCAAGGACTATGCCTGGAGTCACATGTGGGCCCTCAGGCCTTTAAATCTTCATCTTTCCTGGGAAGGAGCCTAGAGCACACTTGGCTCTATATAAATACTTCTTCAAATTTTGAGCAAATGCCATCATCTTTGTGAGTCATCTAGCTGTGAAACTTAATAACGCTGAACACAAGAATTCAAACCGTGATTTTTTTTTTTTTAACCAGCCATGTTTTGGACAAAAAAAAATTGGATCTAGAGCTTGTCCTCATCACTCTTCTCGCCAACCTCGCAGACTCCAGAGACCAGGAGAAGGCCAGTTAAAGCCACAAAGGCCAAACAGACATGAGAAAATGGTCTGAAAATCCAGCGCCAGGGAACGGCCGTGCCTTGGGAAGCCCTGCAGAGCAGCAGGAACAAATGAGTGCAGGCCCTTCTGGCTTCGGAATAATTATTTTAAATGTTTTGGGGAAAGAAAAATGTTTTGAGAATGCTGCTGATGTTAAAATCACGCTCAATCACAACAAAAACAGACCGGGTTTTTGTTGTTGTTGCTGTTGTTGTTGCTGGTTTGGTTTTTGTTTTTTTTTAAAACTCAGATTGTAAATCTGGATTGTAAATGAGCCCAAAGAAGCCCCTAAGAAACTTCCAGAACTGTCTGGCATAATGCCATCATTCCAAATTGATCACTTCCAGGGGGGTCCAAACTCATTTGTTCAAAGCAGTTCTACAGTGTCTGTTCACATATCAATCTTTTTACTTTTTAATCAGTTGTTATTTTTTATTCAAAAGGGAATTACGGAGCCCCTCAGAATGGAACTCAGGGGCATGTGGACCCTCGTGTTCTTTTTGCACCTGACCCAGCTCCCCAGGAGACATTTAAAGACTGGGCTGCAGTGAAGCGCAGACTCAAAGTCTTCTGGTAGCAAAGAGATGAGCCATGGGAGCTAGGATCCCAGTTGCTGGACAGAAGAGACCATTCATCCTAATTTGAACAACATCGACAGAGCCCAGAACGCCAAGCTTCCTGCCGGTGACAATATCTGGTGACCCAATCCCTGATGTGAACCAGTGTTCACGGGAGACCTTTCCAAGCCTGTCACTATGTTCTACGTCTACATGTCTCAACACGTATTCTAAAGAGGATCCTACCGATGTTACGCAGACTGGAAGGGAGCCCGTGAGTTTCAGAAACACTGTTTTTGTTTTTTAAAAAAAGAAAGAGAAAAAAAAAACTCTCGTGATTTTTAAAGCTTACAGGAAGTAGCACACATATCTCATAAGTGAGCATTCACTGACAAGGTACCAGTGGGAACGCCGACTTCATACTGCAGTCATGTTCCCCTGCGCACACGCATGTTAGCGGGCATCCCGTGAACAGTTAAGTTACCCTTCGTGTTCATGTCAGGTTTGAGGGAAAAGGTGCACTGGACCCAAATAGTCTATCAAATCAATAGGCAATTTCATGGCTTACGTAAAGCAATATTTAATTCTATCCAGAAGCAAGTATGTCAATCATGCACACACAGAGGCAAACAAGCACACGTGTGCACACACACTAGAGAGTCCTCATTCTCCCTTTATGTACACACAGAACATCAATGAAAGGAAGTATCTACAATACCCTCTTGACACATATACCTTAGTCCGAAGAACATGGGTTGATAAAGGAAGGAACCATCTGATTCTTAATAAGGTACAGCTGATCCAGAAACAATGCTAAAATTCCTGCAAAGGAACGGATCCCAGGTATAATGATCAGGTTCTTTCTTAGACAACTGTAAACCACTCTCCGAGACTATAAAAGAAATCAAGCATCAAAATTGTAGTATGACTACTTGTAATTGCTGGGTAATGGCCTGTTTTAGGGTTCTGCTTCTCCCATAATCCTTGAAGGTAGAGACCAAGTTCACAGATTAGACTCAGCCAAGCAGAGTGGTTGACTTAATGAAGTATGAATGAATGAATTTAATGAACAAATGAAAAGAGGAGGGAGGGAGGGAGGAAGGGAGGAGGAGGGGGAGGAGGAGAACCTGAAAGTGCCTTACCAAAGGAAAAGAAAACAATGAATCTTTGCAGCCCCAAGACTGGTCCTACCCCACCAGAAACCTGGTGGGCAGATAAGGAAACAAAAAGAATAATGGGGAACCCTTACTCCAAGCTCCAAGAATAACACACAATTCCAGGACATCCCATGAAGAGGTTAGGGATCGGAGATGAGCATGGGATGAAAGGAAAGAGAAGCCAAACACGGCAGTGGGTGAGGGAAAGCTGAGACTGAGACTCTTATACCCAAAAAAGCCTAGGGTGTGGCTTTGAAGGGAAAAGACTGAGCGTGGAGGTCCTCAGCGCCCTATCAGTTGGTTTTCCGTCTTTCTCCTCCTCAAGTCCATAGTCTCACACGGATTCCCATCGTCTGCACCTCAAGTATGAGTACAAGACCAAGATGCCTTTGAGATGGAGGTGACGCAAATGAAGGGAAGTTCTGGACCACCAGATAGAACCATGAATGGGCTTCATTTCACTCAGTCAACAGACTGGCCCCTAGCTCCTGCTGTGCGCCAGGGACTGTGCTAGCCAGGCCTCCTGACGTGCTGGAAATCAAAGACAAAATGTCTGCGAACCCACAGAGGCGTGCTTTTTGGGGGGAGAGGGTTTCTAGGAGCAGATCTCAGCCAGGGGCCATTCCGACTCTGAGTTGACATCCTTGGGCAAGACCCAGCCTGCTCTGTCTTACCTGCCTCCTTGGGCACAGTGCTTTGGGGGACCTTTGGAAACATATGGGGTGCTTTTGCCCCACTGTCACATTGACTAGAGCATTTAGTGGTTGGGGACCAGGGCTTACATGTAACGCGGCCCCCCAAAGAATTGTCCCGCCCAGAAATGCCAACAACCCAACGACATATGGCATTCATCAGGGGCTCAGGTGGTCTCCTCCCCACCAAACAGTCAAGACAGATGTCCTGAGGATGACAGGCTGGGTCGGGCAAGGGAGGGAGGCTCATCACGGAGGGGCCAAAAAAATAAGAGGTGAATAGTGACTTCAGAGCACCTAGACAGAGACCATGGAAACCTTAGAAGAACCGTGACTGGGTTTTAAGCTGCCATCTCTATTTAATTTAAAACCTTTCAAATACAGAAACATTACGTTTTAAGTTTAAGTGTGCATCTCTGTTTCTGAAGGATGAGGAAAACTGGTATCTGACCCTTTTGCTAGTCAAGACACATGACTTCCCTCCCCTCTGGACCCCTCCGGTGGGGTCCCGAGGGTCTTGGCACCCTTGGGAACCCTGGATTTCCTTTCTGTTAAGCTCCCTACAGATCAAAGGAAGTAATTACCGGTTGGTTCAAAGAAGACACTGTAGTGGGAAGGTAAGATGCTTCTCTGTATTTGAGCTGCAGCACTCGAGTCCCTTCCCCCCGCTTCCAGGACAAGGAGGCACTCCTATCTGGCCTGCGCACCCAGGGAGAGGTGATAGGGAAACATCTCTGACTTTTACATACCTAACTTAAAAGCAGAATGAGAGTGGGAGGGAGAACAGAGCCCCCTCCTCCCTTGGCTACAGCTCTCCTCACCCGCCTTTCAGAGCTCAAGTCTGCAGTTCAAATGCCCTGTCCCGCTGGTCAAGTCGTGTGATCAAAACCTGCTTCCGTGCAGCCTTCTGCGTTCAGAATTTTAAACAAGCTTTCAGAGCCCCACGACTTCCCATTAGCAGGCCAGCGGGGACGCCAGGAGCAGCTCGTTAGTTCTGCTCCCTCCCTTTGGTGTTAAACAGGCACACACTGCGCCCCACTCCCCAAGGTCTCACTCCCAGCACCCACCCCGTCCTGAAAATTGGCTGAGCGGCAGGACCGTGATCATCTAATCACTAGCAAACCTCGGCTCCAAAGTCTCCGTCACCAAATAGGATCCTGCTAGATGCCAGTGCAGAGTCTGCCCTCATCCCCCTGCGCTTTTCCAGGCTGAGACCGGGAGAGAGAGCAAAGGGGAGAAGCGCGGTACAATTAGACGCCTTGGGTTGGGTAGTGTTGGAATATAAGACCCTGCAAAGAAAGAAAATTAATATGGCAGACACGGAAGCAGCAAGCCCATTTTGACACAAAGTGATTAATACCTCTGGTCAAGTAGGGCTGGATGATGGGCGGGTTGAAGCATTGTCACGGAGACAGACACTAAGAAGGATGACTGCCAGGATAAAAAATAATAAACGTCAAGGGCAGGCATCTAGCCTCTCACAGGGGTCCACCCCAAATGTACGGCAGGGACCCTGACAACAGGTCGCCTGGATGAGTTTAATTAGCACCGCCAGCTAATGGGCTTCTGCTTTGCATAGCCAACCCAAAGCAAAGGCATGGGGGAGAACTTCACCCCGATCGGGTTCTCCACAAGGAGGGATGGGAGGAATCTGCCCACGCGGCTCTCCGGACACGGAGGGAAGCAAGTGCCTCTGAAGAGCTTTTCCAACTGCTGCAGCTCCCGGGAAGGGCTGTGCTGGGGCCGCAGCGGCACCCCCAGGCTCCGCGGAGCCCAGGAGGACTCCCCAAGTGCTGCCCATTCTCAGAGCAAGAGAGGGGCTGGCCTCAGAGAGAGAGAGGAAGAAAGGGAGGGGACAGAGGAGATGAGGAGGGTGGCGGGCACAAAAGAGAAGTTCCAAGGGTGAGATCCGAAGAGGTGGGTGGGAAAGACCAGGAGAGGAGAGAGGAGAGGAGAGGAAACCAAACAAGGTGAGCCTAAGCAGGCTCAGAGGTACTGCAAGACTGCGGGAAAGGAGGGGAGAGGTTACCATGGCAACACCTGGCAGAAAGCGCAGGCCCCGTAGCTGAGCCCAGAGAAGGCACCTGCAGCCCCTGGTAGCCATGCCCACGGGGTTCCTGCTAACCTGTGAGACCGCCCAGTGCCCACGCTCCCACTCAGAGACTCCAGGGTCTCAGTCCAGAAGCTGCTGCCCCAGACTTTCAGGTCCGTGAGCCTGACGAGCAGAGGAGACCTTGCTCCAGGGGTCCCTGGTAGGCTCAGGGACAAGGAATCTTAGAGCAGGAAGGGGGGCTCAGCAAGTCACTCAGCCCAAGCTTCCACACTGCACAATGAGCCCCTCTATAATTTCCCCACCTAGACTGTACTCGAATCCTTCCAGGGACAGGCAGCACTGCTGGGGGGGGGGGGGCTCACCTCTTCAACTTTTGTTCTGCGAGCTAAGACATTGTTCTAAGTCCCCGGCAGAGAAAAAGGGAAGGTGAGCAAAGTCCATTATCATGCTAATGAACCACAAGCCCAGGTTACTGTTACACCCTGACTCTACCCCCTTGTTCTTACACACACACACACACACACGCACACACGCACACATGCACACGCACACGTTCTCTCCTCCTCACTGCTCAATTCTCTGTAATTTTTCGCATCTATCTTATGGTATGTTATTCCTTAACCATATATTTATGCTTCTGGAATTTCTTTAGGGATTTCCTATTCCTCAGAGAAACCTCCTCTTCCAGCTGAGGGCTAATCTGCTCTTTTCCAGTGTGGCTACTCCATGCTTGAGTTGGCCTAAATGGAAATGCTGTACATCTCTGCCCGAGCACCTTGAGAGTATTATAGACCCAAATGTGCTCAGTGACTGAAGAAAACATATGCAAACCTGAAAGCTTTCTGTTGTTTTTAATATGGGCAGCAAAATCTTCACCATCTGGGCCAAAAAAAAAAAAAGTCCCACATCCAGGCACCCTGAGCTCTTGGGTCCTTTGAGCAGCTGTCCTTCTAGAATAATGATGACTCGTATTCACCGAGGGCATACAAAACACTAAGCACTACTCTAAGCATTTTACATATGTTGTCCTCACCCAAGTTCACAGCAGCTCCATGAGGTAATTAGTTACCCCCATTTTGGAGAAACTGAGAGGGGAAAGGTTATGAAGGTTGCCCAATGCACACGTGGAGGGACTCCTGAAGATCTTGAATACCGGAAACCAAAGTGCTACCCCATGCTTCTCTCCGGCTTAAGGGGCTTCTGCAAAAAGTCCCATCGGAAAAACAAGACACGGCGGCGTGAAGGGAGCCCAGTTTCCGTGGCTCTGACAGCAGCCCCCTCCAACTCTGCGTAATGAAAGCCTGGCAGGAATATCCTAACAGGGGGCTGGCACTGCCCAAGCCAACTGTCTGCTCTGTTTCCGAAAAGCACATTAAAAACACATTTCCCAGCGTAATGGACTTACGAGCTGGAATGAATGTGTCAGAACTCTTATAAATATGATAGAACCCGCTAGCCCAGCAAATGTTAAATTTTGCATAAGGAGACAGTATCCCTAACTCCTCAGTAGACACTTAATGAATATTTCAAACAAAGAGCCCCGGCAGCTGCTCCACAGGCTCCTGATGAATTAAATGGGGTTTTATTACTGCTAAGATTAGCCTCCTCTTGTCGCCTCTCATTTTCTCCTGACTCCCTCACTCGTGTGTGACACAGGAACCCCTCCGGACTAGCCAGGTTCCTGGAGCCCCATCAGGGAGTGATCAGAGGAGGGGACTGGTCAGCGTCCTGGGTTGAGAAGTGGCCCCCAAAATTTCACGTCCACCCAGAACCTCAGAACGTGACCTTACTTGGAAATAGAGATGGAATCACAGATGTAATTAGTTAAGAGACGGTCACACTGGATTCGGGGGGGGGGGGGGAGTGCCTAAATCCAAAATCTGGTGTCTTTACAGGAGAAAGAAGGGGGGGATCAGACCCAGACGCACAAGGAACGAGGCCACGTACCGACAATGGTACCAGAGGGGTGCAGCGACAAGCGGACAAGCGAAGGAAGGCCAGAACCACAGGAAGCGATCAGAACCGAGGCAGGCTCCTCCCCCAGAGCCTTCAGAAGGGGCCTGGCCCTGCTGACCTCTGTCTCCCATCTGTGAGGGTACAGATTCTGTGGTCTGCAGCCACCAGTTTGCGGTAGGCTGGATGGCGGCTGTAGCAGGTGAATACTGTCAGGAGAGCATGTCTACACATTCGCTTGCGCCTTCGCACTGACCTCCCCCAAAGATGCCTGAGCCTATCATTTTGCAGGATGGCCAGCTTTGTCCTGCCCCTTTAATTCCATTCCATGTAGACCGTGCACCTGCCAGCAGCCTTACGAGGTCAGACTTCAAATCACCTTGACTGACTTTCTTGGTGCTGCCCCGAAGACATTTTCAGCTTCATTCAGCCCTGCTCTGTACCCCTTCCTCTATGTCCCCAGCCCATCCGCCTATGAGTCTAACAGAAGAGGAGGCAGAAATACAGAGAGAAGATCTAAAAGGCAGAAGGAAACCAGGACAACCCCATTCTCCCGCCCCCTGGTATTTCTTTAAGCTGATTACCATCTGCAAGAAGATGATCTTTTCTAAACAATTGTGAAGTGTTGCTATGGGTGGAGTTATGCCTCCAATTCCTATGGTAAAACCTTTACCCCAGAATGTCCCTGGTTTGGAGACAGGATCTTTCAGGAGGTAACTAGGAGGAAATGAGGTCAATAGGGTGGGCCCCTAATGCCACCTGATGGGTAAAGAGAGTTAAGGACACTGCACGGACAGAGGGGAGACCAGGTGAGGTCACGGGGAGAAAGCAGCCACCCACAAACCCAGAAGAGGGGTCTCGGAGGTAGCCAGTCCAGCTAACACCTCGACCTCAGACTTCCAGCCTCCAGAACTGAGGGGAAGTAAGTTTCTGTTGTTTAAGCCACCCAGTCTGTGGGGCTTTGCTATGGCCGCCTGAGCAGAAGTATCCAAACTGCCTCCAAGCCCAGGCCTCGTGAAAATGCACACGCCCCAAATGACTGTCTAGCTTAGGCAAAGGTACACACATGGGAAAAGTGCTGCTTGAGCATTCGGTATCAGGTGACATATGATACTCTCCAGAAGCAAAAGGATCCATAAAACGTATGCACCTAGTAAGGTTTCCAGGAGCTGGGACATGCGAACCGTCGCTCGTCCCACTCACACAGTGCCCTGGTCAGGGGACTATTTCATGACTTCCTTCTTTTCTTCAACATCCGCAATGCCAAGGAGCTCCTAGCGATTATTTTTATTGAACACTTTGCTCTTTGTCCTTCTGCAAAATATTTTCCTCTTTCCCTGTTTTAAGATGTGGCGTATTTTAACAGCCGCAGTGCTGGGGCCCTGGGTTGGTAGGTGTGGCTCATTCCCAACGTTTGAATGAAGAAACCCAGGTTACAAGCCCTAGTTCAGAAGGGAGGGGGAAATGCCAGGACCTGCCTGCTTTCCAAGCCCCAGAAAACTCTCAATCAAGCCAGGAGAAGACTTTCAAGTGTCCCCTCATCAAACACTTGTGGGGAGTATGGGGTGTGAAAAAGAGTCTAATTGCTAAAACCACACGCCAAGATATTAAATTTACATTAAAAAAACTGTGAAGTTGTTCTTTCATCTTTAGAGGTCTTACCGATCAAAAGTCAAAGTTACTAAGAGACATCTTATAACAAACCTAAACACGTGACTTTAGAGACATGATTACAAAGAAACATTCAGAATTTCTCCCTAGGAGCTACCTCTGACTCCTGATAGATTTCAGTAGACTAAATTTGACTCTAAGGGTTGGTGACAGAAGGAGCATCTCCTTCAAGGAAGACTCTAAAAGTTAGAAGCTACAGAAGAAGAAAGAAGTGATTGTCACAGGAGCTCAGAAGCTATTTAAGTGAGTCCTGTCTGCTTTTCTAGGATTAAGTTACTGCAAGGAATTTCAGTGCCAAAGAAATCTGGCAGTTGGGAGTGGAAGACATGTGGACGGGCTTACAGAGAAAACAGGCAGCTGTCTTGCCGAGAGGGCATTTCTCCCTGCACAGTGCCTTCCCCCAGGTACCCCCACATCTATCGAAAAACAGAATCCTCCAAAGACCAACCAGCCTGAACATCCACTTCGCAGGTTCATTACCCAGCTGGAGAACCTGTCTCCAGGGAAAATGCAAACGTGGGGTGCCTGGCTGGCTCAGTTGTTAAGGGTCTGCCTTCAGCTCAGGTCATGATCCCATGGGGTCGAGCCCCAGAACAGGCTCCCTGCTCAGCACTCTCCCACTCCCCCTGCTTATGTTCCTGCTCTCACTGTTAGATAAATAAATAAAATCCTAAAAGAAAAAAGTACAAAAGCACGAGCAGGAGTCAAATACTGTGGATTGTTGAATATCTCAGTGTTTAGCAGTTGTGCCCAATCTTTCCCCAGAGGTGCCTAAGGGAAGATGTTTAACTTGGAATACAGGGGAGATCCCAAGGTTAAAAGGGACAGTAGGATACCTGAAGGAGAAAAGAGGATGTCAAAGGCATCAAAGAACAGCTGAATTCCATTCTGGTTCCAAATGGGCAAGCCCCCTCCCACCCCCGTGCTATTCGGGAATCAGGCACGTGAGAACCTTGAGTCAGGAGAGGCAAATCCTCTCCCCAAAGCTCAGTTCTGTCTCCACAGAAGGATACTATCCAGCAAGTCAGTGGCATAACCAAGAAGGAACTGGAGATGTTAGACTAAGATGCCGACACATAAATGCTTCCAGTGGGCGGGTGGTGGTCGCTCCCGCAACCCTAGAGCCCACTGAGCAACGCACGGCTTCCAGTGGGCCAGGCTGTCTAGTTAAAATCATTCCTGCTGGGCAAGTTCTCCGATTATAAAAGAACAGGACATTAAGGGGAAAATCTGTTTTTAACTACAGTTCCTTAGAGCTTATGCTTTCCTGACTCAAGTCCCCCTTCATTTACCCCTTTGACAAGATTTGGAAAGGTTTATGGAAAATAAACAGGTGCCACTTTATAACTAAATAATTCCCCAATATAAATCCACCTCGTTCTCTACTGGAAAACAACGCTAATCCTGTTCCTTCCACAGATACACAGAAGTACAGACGATTCTTCATCTGCCATACTCATGGGTCAATGGAAAAAAAAAACCCTCCTTCTTGAAGAAGAGTTTCAACATCGTCCCTCAGACCAAACAACAGACTGAAATAGGTAGTTAATAATTAGTAAAAGAATGGACTCATTCACTTTTTACTACCCTTCTTTAACCTAGAGGGAATGCTAGTAAAAAAATAAAAATAAAAATCCAACGGGGCAGCTGAATGGGGAAGGTTGAGAAACAAACAAATAAGCAGACAAATAAACAAAACCCAAGACCTAGATGGACATCAGGGCCGAGGGCCATCTGAAGTGTGTTGAATGTTTTAGGCCTTTGGCTTCTAAAAACACCTTATTTTGCATACAACATCAAGAGATACATGCATCCTTTGGTGACCATTCATGGACCCCAGATGTATAGAAACTCTAGCCTAATTTCTAGAATTTACTCTACAATATAATTGCCCACAGAGAGGTACCTATTAAAAGGCTCTTGGCCACATTCTTCATAAACGCATAAGACTAGAAACAACCTACAGTACCATCAAGAGGGGACTCATTAAATAAGATCATGGCCAGTAACAAGAATGTGATGAATCAATGAGTACCCCAGGAAGCAAAGGCCAAAAAGGTATTTCATTGAAAAACACAAGGTAAGAAACATTGAGCCAAGCATGACTATATAAACATATTATTTCCAAAAGGGCCCACAAAGGACTAGAAAACAGCACGTGTGCCTGAGATGGAAGTCTGGACCATAAAGGGCTTGAAGTCGAAAGAAAAATTACTTTTCCATTTTGAATGCATCTGATCACTTTTTTAATTAAAAGAAAACTAGTTGGAGAGAGATAAATAAGTAGCTGAATCGAGAGAGACACTGATGGTTTTAAAAGAACCGCTGGCTAGCTAAGTCCCCAAAGATCCCCAGCCTTAAGAACAGTTCATATCATAACACATTTGGCACCAAGACATAAATAAGGAAAATATTTAATAAGGATGATAAATAAGGAAAGTATATAAATAGGGAAACGCTCTCTCCAGCTCAGTGGGGCTGTCGCCAGACTAGTTGAACCTTCTCTCCCACAGCCTGGCTTTTCTGGCTTTTCCTCTCACTGAACTAATTATGAAACATTATAACAGCAGCACCAATATTATTTTTTAAAGGCCGATGTTACTCACTAAATACCAATTAAACTGATCTCTTTGTTCCATTTACGGCCCGCTTCAGGGCAAACCCAGCAAAAAAATGCATCTTCGGGTTCGATCCGCATGCAGCCCACCAGCAAATGGCCTTTATCTGCTTTGGGGTCTTCAACTGCCTGACGCCCAGGTGGGTCCAAGAGAGCGACCTTTCTGGAGACGGCTGGGCACCCTCAAGCTCAGCAAACCACCTCTGTGCTCTCACGAGGAACCTCGGCCTTTGCATCTGACAAGTTAGCAATGGTGAGTGAGGGTCACCTGGGTCCCCGGCTAAGCAGAGCACGGGACGGCATCTCCCTCCCACACAGTCCCCCACTCACCCCTGCACCCTGGGTTGCCAAGAAGGTCCAAGAGTCTCCTGCAGGGCCAACTCCCACTGGCCCTACGTTCTCCGGGTCCCACTGGACAAGGTCTATCTAAGGGACTGCTACTGTTGACCTTTACTTGACCTTTACTGATTGACAGGCTCTGAACCTCCCCCACCCCCACCCCCCGCACTGTGGTCTTGAAGATTTTTTAAAAAGGGGGGATATTGGAATAAAATCTAGCCAACTTTTTCATCTGAGAGAAGGCTCAGAATCAGAATTTTCGTAAAGACTTCAGAGGGGTACACAAGAGGGCTAGCTACTTAAGAGTTGGCAGAAGCCTTCTGCCTCTGTGTTCCCACGGCATGACAAATGACAAGCTTTCCTGGAGGACAGGGCTCCATCCTGGCCCCCGCTAGTTCTGACTTTCAGGTAGAAGAGAAGAGCAGAAAAGGCCTTTGTCGCTCGGATTCGAGTATGAATGGCACCTGTGTTTGGGGGTAGGGCAGAACATTCTCGCTAACCTTCTCATGCCCGAGCTGATGTTAGAGAAGTCTGCACTTCCTGATTACGTCCCACCGGGGAATTTGTAAGGTGAGGATCAACCCACGTGAGGTCTGCGCGGATAATTCACGCCAGACACGGTTGGAATACAGACCGGCGAGACCCCACATCCCTGTGACTTCTGCATGCTGACTCCACCCGAGATCTAGAGCTCACTTTGGCCTACACGTGGTGAGAAGATCAAATTCAAATGCCAGCACGGAAATGTGAAAGGACTCTCCTCCCACGAAACACAAATGCGAAGACTGTCTCTCCCCGAGTCATCAGACAGAACCTTGTGCAAGGGAGGAGGCACCCCGTTTTCAACACCTTTTCTGTGGTTTTAGCCCTAAGTCTGTGGGGAGGGCAGGGGGCATACATGTCACTGTATACATACTGAAGCCTGGGACTTCAGTAAATTCAAAGGGAAAGAAAGGCATCTACCTCTCCTTGTGCTAACTGGCCCTTCATTTAGCCAAATGCCCTTAATGAAATGTGATGATGAGACAAGGAGAGGCAGTCTTCCCCCATGACTGGAAACTCACATACCCCTTCCACTGTATCCTCTACTCCAGGTCAGTGGGACACGGCCCCGCTGCCACAGTTTCCCAGGTGTGCCAAAAAGAGGAAAGTCGGAAAGTTGTGTGGATGGAAAGGAGTATTCGGAGTCCATCAGACAGGGGGAGACGGAGGGTCAAATGCCAGGTGCCGTAACCCAAATCAGCCCAGTCCCATCAGAGGGGTCCCAGTGCACTTAACCTAGCTGGGAAGACAAAGAGAAGGCCCTGTGAGCTCCCGCATAGTAAGCAGGTGGTTTGGAGAGCAACCGGGAAGGAAGGCATGGGGCCAGAAATGGGCTGGGCCCTGTGCCACAGTGGGGTAAGTCACATGCATGGACAGGACAGAATACGAGCCCTTTCCCTTGTCCTTCCTCTGCCGCCAGGCCGGAGCCTCGGCTGCCTGACTCAGCCCAGGGTCTACAGGGAGCTTGCCTGAAAGCAGCCCAGCTCTACCTATCCGGATGGAAAGTTCACTCTCAGGGAAGAGCAGCCTGGGACCCTCAGTGTCAGACTTCTTCATCGATGCAGGGGCGAAGTTCAGTGCCAGGGCCGTCGGGGGATCTTCGGCAGCACCCTGAAACAAGAAGCAGTGACGTCACTGTAACACCCCTACCACCTTCACGCCCCAGACCCCTCCAGCTCAGAGCCACCCGGGCAGCCGACCAGTCTCTCCCAAAAGCTCCAGAGCTGGCTCACAAGGAAGACGATGAGCTTCCTGGTTGTCGAGCTTTTGGAGTGACAAAAACCCTGGGATCTGATGGTCAGTGGATGCTGATCCCCAAAATGGGAAGAACACCTCCTGGGAAAGGTGCGGGGCCAGCCCATGCTGCATCACCACAGGGCAACGGGCACAAGGGACTCCGCTCCTGAACTATGCCAAGAAAGTTCCGTGGCAGGTTCTCTGGGACGGCAGCCGTGCTACATGCAGGAATAAGGTCAGTGTTTTTAGGAACTGACCACCTTCATGTTTCTCCCGAGATCCAAGGGAGAAGCAATCCAAACCAAAGCACCTCGAAAGAAGGAAACAGTGCCCACCGTGGGGACTCAACATTTGAAGTCCAGATGGACCTTAAGGCAGCCATGTCACCTTTGTGCTTTGTCTGTAGCGACTTAATGTGACTGTCTCTGCATTAACAAGGCAACATCTTGACTTTGATCTCCATGTTTATTTAACTAATACAGACCAACTTTGTGGCTCCTTGGTAGACAAGACAAAGCCACAGCTTGTCATGAGGCCTACATTCCAGTAGCAACAGATAAATGAATCCAGAATGGGGCCGCGCTTTTCTTCCAAAGGCATCGTGGGAGCCCCTCCGACTCAGCTAAGGGGTAACAAATGCTCAGGATCCTGTCGGGGTTGAGGAAGATGGGTCAGCGGCCCTGAAAGGGCTTTTCTCCATCTTCCCCCAAACTCACTGATGCTAGTCACTGAGGGAAGGTGAGTAGAATCATCTCGACGGGGAAAAAAACAAACAAACAAACAAAAAACCAAGATATTTTTTGAAATTTAGGCAAAAATCATTCCAAAACAGAAGTTTCCATTTAAAATACACATCTCTAATGTGGGAGAGGAGAAGACTGACAATCCAATCACTGAAAGACATCCATTTGTAAGCAACCATGAAAGGTCTTGGTTAAACTGCTTTCTGGAAGGACTCTCGTTGAAGTTACACCTGGCTGGGTCCTACACATGCACACACATGCACACAGCCACACATGTCTCCTTGCTTTCCACCCTGTGGATCAGGAGTAGAAAGAGAATCTAATAATTCATTTAAATTCATTATTTCTTTCCAATGACATGCTGAAGACGAAAACAGAAGCCCGTCCACTTACGTCTTCCCATTTGTCCACTGTATCAATACTGTCCTCCTCATTTTACTGAGCAACACCCTCCATAAAGCACTTTAAATAAGGGTGACACCTCATGGAAGCTTGTTCTAAAAGGGGGACAAGAGAATAGCCTCGTGGCTCTGTCTGAGCATCCCTCATTCTGTTTCTCGGGCCCCTTTTTGGAGTCCCAGGGGCCACAGGATCTCCCCTGCTCTGTCCCTGGAGGAGCACCGAGAGGTGGCCTGTCACACACATCACTCCCAGTCAAGGCTGGCACCACAGACGGACGGAACGCGGCGACAGAAGAGACTTTGCGCGGGCCAGTCTCTCCCCCTGGAGAAACTCCCTCTCGTCAGCCCGGGGTGACAGCTGGTGTCTGGGCTGTGCTGGGGCCCCAGTCAGAGCTCTTTGTTTGTGTGCTTTAATTATTTCTAATTCTCTGCTGCACACTGACATTTGAGGAATTACTGCAGCCATAAAAGGCGTACTTCACCGCGAGAATGTGTTGGCTGATCTTCCTTCCTTTGTCTTCTTTCATAATGTGATTTTTTTGTAATGCGATTGATGCATCACTGGGGGAAGGATAGGGAAAGAGGACCGCTTCACTACAGCACAAAGGACTCGGCATTCAGACGCCCAACGTTGCTTATCCTTCCCATTTAGCAAGGTGCCACTTGGAGAGACCTGGTTTTAACTGAGAACAGTGGTTTTCACCTGGGTGATTCTGTCCCCCAGGGGGACACTGACAATGGGCACTTTTTTATGCAGGGAGTGGGGGAGAGGAATGGTATTGGCATCTAGTGGGCAGAAGCTGGGGGAGCCGCTAAATATCCTAACTACACAGGACAGCCCTCCCCCTGAAGAATGACACAGTCAAATGTCGCCAGGCTGAGGCTCAGGGAACACTGCTTTTGAATGCTTTAGGATGGTCAGGTCCCAGAAGCTCCCCATCTTCTTGGTAACACTGGAAACTCACAGACCCTTTTTTTTATTGTGCAGGTAAGAATTTTGCCACTTTTTCTAGGAAGCCTGCCTGCTTTCGTGTACCTGGGAATTCGGATGCAGCAGCCACTGTCTCCCAGAACTATGCCAGCTTCCAGCAACACAAAGCCGAGTCCCCTGTCCTCACGAATCTTGAGTTCTCCTTCCAGAGACGGACAATAAAGTAACAAATACAAAACAGAGTGCCAGGCAGTGATAAAGCAAGAAGACGCGGGAGTCCCAGCCAGTCAGCCCCATGTACCCTGCACAGTGGGATGAGCCCGGGGTTCAGTGTCGGGTGAGGCTTTGTTCCAGCACCTGGCAGGTGCGCTAGCTGGCCAGGAAATGGGAAGGATGGGTGCTCCCCTCCAGAGAACATGCTGAGGGAGGCCTCTCGGGGGTTTGAGCAAAAACCAGGAAGTCAGGGAAGAAGCCACAATGATTTCTGAAGACCGTGTTTCCGGCAAGGCCCAGGGAGGCAAGTGTCCCCCTTCCCCCACCACCCTATCCCACCATCTCCTTTCAGCATTTGATCCCACCTCCAACTCACTTACCAGCTGTCCTTCTAAAAGCCAGACAAGGACCCAGCACATCCCACCCGGCCTGCAGGGCGCACCCACAGAGTGAAGCCTCAGACTGCTCTGCGCCCCATGCCTGGCGACACTTCCCACGCCTCTCTGAGCCCAGACACCGGCCGTTCTCCCAGCACTCCTTCCAGACTCCCTTCTGGGATTCTCCACATTGCCCAACCTCTCCACGCAACCGCTGGTGAGGACCGCAGGAACAGAAATACATCCCTCGGAATTTCAAGGAATGGTCCCCGTGGGAGATGCCAGTGCTATTTTGATGGCTCGATCATAATGCCCATGGAGGTGGGAGAAAAGTCAGGAAGTGCCTGCTGGGGTGACCTGCAGGCCTGACCCCACTCCCACTCCCTGGGGCCCCAGGCTGCTCCCCAGCGCCCAGACTGCAGGTGGAGGGGGCACTGCGTAAACACAGCCTCGGCCTGTGCACCAGTGACCAAGATCCCGGGGAGACATTCCTTCCCTGTATCTTCCTCTTGCTTTGCTGATGGCAGCACAGCCCTCACAGCCATCACTGTCTTATGTGTCTGGGGCTATTCTTTTGTAATCTTCTGCAAAGCTTTTCCAACTGTGCTCCCCACTCGATCCTTGCGAGGATAGCATGGTGAGAGCATGAGCTCTTCCGGGGCAGACATCTGACTAATGCAAGCTGCTCCTGACTCCCCACCCTAGCCCCGAGAGCTGGCTGGGCTGCCCCTCGGCAGGGGATGGGTCTGGCAGTTTCTGCCGGACTCCTGGGTTGCTGTGTCATCAAATGTCAAGGGACCAGATATGCAGCCTCCTTCTCAAAGCACAAGTCTTGATTTTCTTCCGCACCCCCCCAAGTCCTCCTCCAGCCCTTCTCCCCCATCTCCACCCACCCCTCCAAATCCAGCGTGGTCCCGAAAGCAGGGAGGGGGCTGAGAGGAGACCAGGCAACACCATCCAGCACCACGGAACTTGAGATGGCTGTCTTCTTGTGACAGAATTATTATTAATAATAATTATCATTATTATTCATAGGTCAGAGCAAGAGTCTGATTCAGAACGAACACTGCGATTTACACCCACTCTGGAAGGGCTGTGCAAAGGGTCTGGAGCTGGAGAACAATTAATACGTTCTGGAAGCCAAAGAGAAGGAATGGAGAGGAAAGGACGGACGGAAGAAAAAGAAGGAAAAAAATGGGGGGGAGGGGGTAGAGGAAAGCAGCCTCCTAGTATGCTTTACATGAAAACATAAAGGCTTCAGAAAATAATGCATTTATCTCCACTAAGAAATACAGTCTGGGTGCTGCTCATCAGGGCTTGCTGTCCCACGTACATGGGGGAGCCCCAGAGAAATGAGTCCCACAAGTAAAAGCCTAGAGCACAGCCAGGCGGATGCAGCCCTGCGGAGATGAACAAGTAAGTAAGGGCAAACGGAAGCCCCTTGCCAGAGCACAACAGACACGGTCCCCTAGGAACCAAGGCAACGCAGGCCCCCCAAATCCACTGCAAACAGTTCGATGCATTTGCTGCAAGTCCCAATGGCCAATGTCCATGTGTTCACCTGCCTCTGGCTCTTCGCCCACGAGGATGTCAATTGCTACAAATAACTGTCAGGGAAGGGCAGAGCAGACCAACCTCTGAGACTCATGGGCATACTGCCTGCTGTGCTCATTCATGCTGGGGGAGCCCTGGGATGACTCCGAGCTGCCCCGACCCCGCGGACTGGGGGCTCTTTAACTGAGGTCGGCCAGTGAGTCAGAGCTCTCTAATGAGGGGTGATTATGTGGTGCCCCTGTCAGCCCCCCCCGCCACAGCTAAAGCAAGGCAGTGATACACCCCAATGGAGAAGGGGACGAGGGTCCGAGCAGGGCCGCAGCCCCTCCCCTGGGGACTCGGGGCAAGCTGAGGCTAGGGGAGGTGTCTGGAGCCCCTGTGGGCTGAGCCGCCCCCTCCACTCAGCCTCTGCCTCCCATCATCCCCACTTAACCCAGACACACAAGGTGACATTAAATAATTGATGCTGTTTTTATTACCAGGAAATTGCAATAATAATGACACTCGTAACACGATCTTAAATTATTCCACATAATGGAAAAAAAATTAAATGTCACCCCTGATCACTAGCCAGAATAGGGATGACACTTACATAATAGATGACCTTCTCTCCCAGGGAGCCCAGCAGCAGCCTGCTGCCTAGGGCCTGGCTGGCCTACGGTGACAGGTGGCTGGCCTCAAAGCAAGGGGACACAGAGCGACGCAGGCCTGGAGGCAGAGGGTACACTCCTGCCTCAGGCTCTTCGAGGCAGACACTGCCATCTTTCTTACCTCAGTTTCCCTATGTTTTCAGGGATCATGGGTCACAACCAGGAGCCTTACAGACAAGGAAAATCACAGCTCAAAGAACTTGGGCCCCCGCCTGGTTTACCCTGCCTGAGCACACTAAGACTGCACCCCTAACTCAGCCTACGTCCCCTCACCCTCTGGCAACAGCACGGCATCCAATCAGTGGCCAGCAAGGTAGGTTTTCAAGCTTCTAATTGCTTGATACTGGATACTTCTAAAATCTGGGCTGAAGAAGACTGAGCTCCCTGCTCCAGGAAGCCTTCCTGGATAGACCCAGCCTCTTTTGGATTAGAAATGCCTCCCTCTCTGTGCTCCCTGGACATCCCACACATGCTCCTGGCACAACATTTACCAAACAGCACACAGTAATTTCCAGTATCCTTGGCTACCTCAAAACGATGGATTCTCAAAGCAGGAGCTGTGTCTTCTGGCTCTTCTGTTGGGGTTCGGTACTGTGTCAGCATTCTCCAACTCCATTAATTTCCAGGAATGAACAATACTCCTACACCTCCAAAATGAGAGGGGAAATGTTGCATAACATACAAAGACCCAGGTGACCACAAAACGTTTAGGTCTTGAAAAAGAAGGAAAGAGGGATGCGTGCAGAATGGGAAAGCAGAGCCTTCGGCGTATTCAAGGCGGTCTATCTAAGCGCAAGAAGGAGGGCTTCCCACCCACACCTGCTTCTGCCCTCCTGAGGATGACGACATGCAACCCTCAAAATCAGCCCAGGGACCACGTGAGGATGGGTAGCCCTCTACCCTGTCGCCACCCAAAGGCTCCGTGTCCACAGGAACGCTCAGAGTAGGACAGCCCAGCTCACTTGTCCCACCCTGAAGCCCATGACCCCTCCAAGGCCATGCCTTCTCCCTTCCTGCGTGTGTCTTCTGTGACCTTGGCCTCGACCTTCACAACGACAGAAGTTAATTACGGACTTGTAGCTATATTTAAGCTATGTAAGTCTGCTATCACTCAGACTACCTTTTTAGGGAAAAAAATCTTCTCCTATTTCTGATGCCAAATTACTATTCATAATCAAGCTTATTTGATCACATAAAACTGATTTTAAAGCATGTGGCTCTGCAAAGATACAGCTCTCTGAGAGCCTGCAAAGACAGCCCTCCCAGCTGCCCCAGGTAAGTGGCTCTATCCACGCTCGTGTTCCAAAGAGCCACGTCTTCTGCTAGTGTGGCTGACAGAGACATGGGGGTTGGCAGAGTTTTCCAAACTATCATGTGCTTTCTTACAACTCGAAATATAACTTTTCCTTGGAACAAAAATACAAAGCTAAAGACATGCAGGTACCTACATATAATGAGGTCTCTTCTTTCTAACTCTCAAGGATTATCTGTCACTTTTAACCTACTTCTCGGCCTAGTTCTCGAATTCATTAAAATACACCCTTATGAGCCACACGGAGCCTTTCCTGGCCTCTCAGCAGTTTGAGAATCCCCAGCTGGGCTTTCTCAGGCAACTCTTTCTTACTTATGTTCTCCTTTATATCAGATCCCTCCAGAAATCTGCAGAAAGACAAGATTTCTCTTCCCAGAAAAAAAAAAAATGTATGTGTATCAGACGCTTATTGCTAGGTAAAAAAACACCCTAGAACTTAGGATCTTAAAGCAACGGTTATTAACACTTCTGAGGCTTCAGACAACGGGCACTACTGCCCATTTACTGTCGGCTCAATCAGTGTTGCCTGGACTCCTGGCTCATCCAGGGCTTGGACGGTCCAGGATGGCATATCCGTCTGGCAGCCCGCACGCTGCTGGCCAGGAGTTGTCTGACGCTTGGCTGGGAAACATGGATTCTTTTCCATGTGGCCTGTCATCCTCCAGCGGACACACCGGGCTTATCTATACAAGTAAATTCAGGGTTTTGGGGCCAGCAAGAGAAGGCAACATCCAATGTCAAGTGCTGTTCAAGTCTCTGCCGGGATCACACCTGCTACCATGCCACTGACCACAGCTACCATGACTCAGTGACCACTAAAGGCATGGATATGCCCAGCATACCTCTTGTTGGGAAGATGTGGTGTCATGTTGCCAGAGTAGAGATGACAACAAGGGAGCTATCTGTCACAGCACGTAAGTAAGCACAGACACATAAAACGTTGCACCAAACATCAGGGAGGCCCAAGAACCACACACAGTCCCCCACGGATCTAGCCTGTAAACAACCGATCCCAACTGAATGTGCAAATCCAGTCTCATTCGCCTAAAACTGTGCTTCTCTGATGGGGACCCAAGGACACATTCTCGGAGGTCTGAAAGTTTTAGATAAAATTTTTTTAATTTTGTATTTTCGCTTAAATGATAATCTATAGAAAAGAAAGAACACCAACAATCTGAATCTCCAAGGTGACCCCTTCATGACCAAATCCTACTACTCAGGGCCTTTTTTGCATTCGTGTTTACTACGATCGAGTTGGTCCAAGCTAACTGCTAAGCATACATTCAACAGGTTCTATGTTTGAGCCAAGCTCAGAACCAATGACTTCACGGAGCCCTGCAGGGACGATAGAGGCTTCCAAGGAGTTCTAGAAGAGCAGCGGG
>PITA01018986.1:0-38897 GCA_004023965.1 Spilogale gracilis | reverse complement strand
AGATACAACAGATTTTTTTCACATTTTTTACTTATATTTCTTTTTTTCCCCTTTAAATTTATTTTATTTTTTCAGTCTTCCAAGATACAACAGATTTTTTAATGGTCATATATATCCATGCTTACTAAATTATCATCACAAATATCAACTGATAAGGATTGTTAAGTCAAAACTTCTCCCCAGACTAAAATGACACTAGGGGTTACACTTTAAAATACACCTCTGTTATCAGTACATTTTGTTGTCATTTTCTGCTTTATTACAAAAAATGACCAAAAACTAAATACTTAAGGACAACCTTCCACAAAGTATAAATGAGAAAGAAACTGATGTTTGATCTCTTTGCAATAACACTAGAAATTAACAAAAACGAAATAAATAAAAATGTTTTACAACCTGAAAGTTTTGAAATAATGAAACAGAAAACACTGTTAAAAGGGAATCTAAACCAAAATTTCAGAATTTCCACAAAATAACAATAACAATGTACCACATAGATATAACTATGTGTGACACCTAAAACAATGCTCAGAAGTAATGCATTAAAGTCTACTATTTCCTTTAGCTAAAAACATCAATTATTTACTAATTATCCAATCCAAGAAGTTATAAATAAAAACAATATAAAACTTAGGACTAAAGGGAAGATTAATACAGATAAAATCAGAAATGGGTGTATTAGATAAACTAAGAGTATGGTTCATGTAACAAACAATTAAAAAACTAAATCATTTGCTGAACTAATTAAGAAAAAAAGAATAAGAAAGAAAAGAAAAAAGAATAAGAAACCTGAGTATATAAATAAAAGAGTCATAAAACTAAAAATTAAAAATAATAAAACATGAAACCACTTTTTTAGAATTATACATTTAAATAAATTTGAAGCTTTGAGTGAAATGGATAATTTTCTGGGAAAATACAACATTTCATTTACATGCATAATTAAATTTTACACAAGAAGAGAAACAAATTCAAAACAGGACACTTAATATACAGGGAAAAAAACAGAAATTGTTAAAGAAAAAAATACTAATTTCCACTATGAAAGAGGGAAGAAAGAAAGAGAAGAAGGAAGGAAGGGAGGCAAAGAGAAAGAGAGAACGTAAACTCAGACTTTCATACAAGCATTCTATCAAACATTTAAAGAACAGATAATTCCAAAGACCACACCAAAGAAGAAAACCATAGAAAAATGTCACTTATAAATATCAAGATTAAAAATCTCAAATAAAAATTTTGTACACAGTATCTAGAAACATGTAAAATAGTAAAATTTATCCCATTAAGTACAGTTTGGGCATAATCTAGTAATAAAGTATATTTCAATATTAATAAATCTGGTTGTGTTCATTCATGTTAATAAATCTAAAACAAAAACAAAAAAAATATTCTCACCAACTTCATAGAGGCTAGAAAACAATTGGGAAATTTCAATAAATACCCAAAATTAAAAATTAGAGAAATATTTCATTCAACCCTAAAGTAAACACTGTGCTTCACGAGGACATACTTAGAATTCATCCACTTGAAATAGGAATGATTAAAAAACATCCAAATTACTAATTTTATTTAACATTTACCATTAATTTTGAAAGACCTGCTATAAAATTAGATATAGGATTCTAATATGACAGTTATTTTTATTTCAAAACCTTGGAAAATGTCATTACTATGTCAGTTGGCTTTTGTAGTTTCTGGTAAGAAATAGCCAAACTATGGAAAGAGCCTAGATGTCCATCAACAGAAGAATGGATGAAGAAGATGTGGTACACACACACATACACACACACACACACACAATGTAATACTATGCAGACATTAAAAAAAAAAATCTTGCCATTTGCAATGACATGGATGGAACTAGAGGGTATTATGCTAAGTGAAATAAGTCAATCAGAGAAAGACGAGTATCACATGATCTCACTGATATGAGGAATTTGAGAAAAAAGACAAAAGATCATAGGGAAAGGGAGATAAAAATGAAGCAGGATAAAACCAGAGAGGGAGACAAGACATAAGAGACTCTTAATCTCAGGAAACAAACTGAGGGTTGTTGGAAGGGGGGTGGGAGGGATAGGGAGACTGGGAGATGGACAGTGGAGAGGGTACGTGCTATGGTGAGTGCTGTGAATTGTGTAAGACTGATGAATCACAGACCTGTACCCCTGAAACAAATAATACATTCTATGTTACTTAAAAAAAAAAGAATCTTATATCCTATAGTAGGCAATTTCTGGAAAATCATTTCAGTCTCTGAGCTTCAAATGTCTTCCTCTGTAAATGGGGGATAATAAAAAAGATACGGCACAAAATTGTCATAAAGCACAAAGAGAGGGGTTAGTCCTTAAACCCCAAAGCTCTGGGTTCCAGATTCCAGATTTCCATCTCCTTCACATTTCATGGATGCCCAAAGAAACAAGAAAGGGAATCCTTGAATTGTCCCTGTAAGTTCCACCTCCCCTTTCCCCACCAAAGGAGTTGATTATCACAATGAAAGCAGGGTCTTGTTAAGGGTGTTAGAGCAGCACTGAAATCCTGGGGAAGTTGTAAGCATGACAAAGAACTCCTTAGTGTTCTCAAATGACTTTAAAGTTTGAATAAGAATGAATTGTTATGTTGTATCTGAAAGAAGAAAATTGAATGGAAATCAGATATTCATTGATAACCACAGGGCCCTAATGATCACATCAATGACCTTCACAAATTCTAACTAATGTAAGATTTACAGTAGAAGAGAAAGTTGGAAACTATGGGGATGCCACATATATCACCCTAAAGAGGGGGACAGTATTTTGACACATGAGAAAAGGGCTTTACATGCTCTCTGGAATAAAACGGATCTTCTTTGGAATCTGATACACATAACACCGTTTTTTGATTGATTTATTTTTAAAAAATTTATTTATTTATTTTCAGTGTTCCAAGATTCATTGTTTATGGCCCACAAGCAGTGCTCCATGTAATACTTGCACTCGGTACCCACGACCACCAGGCTCACTCATCCCCCTACCGCCACCCCTCCAAGACCCTCAGTTTGTTTCTGAGTCCAAAGTCTCCTCTGTTTCCTTTCCCACCCTGATTTACCATACTTCCCATTTCCTTTCTTTCTCCAACTGTCCTCTATATTACTCCTATGCACCACAAGTAATTGAAACCATGTGATAGTTTACTTTCTCTCCTTGGCTTATTTCACTCAGCATAATTTCTTCCAATCCAGTCCATGTTGCTACAAAAGTTAGGTATTCATCCTTTCTTTTTTTTTTTTTTTAAGATTGTATTTATTTGACAGAGAGAAACACAGCCAGAGAGGGAACACAAGCAGGGGGAGTGAGAGAGGGAGAAGCAGGCTTCCCACTGAGCAGGGGCCCGATGTGGGGCTCGATCCCAGGACTCCAGGATCATGACCTGAGCCGAAGGCAGTCACAACCAACTGAGGCACCCCAGGTGCCCCTATTCATCCTTTCTAATGGAGGTGTAATATTCTATTGTATATATGTACCATATTTTCTTTATCCATTCACCTGTTGAAGGGCACCTTGGCTC
Source organism: Spilogale gracilis (assembly GCA_004023965.1). Classification (NCBI taxonomy): domain Eukaryota; kingdom Metazoa; phylum Chordata; class Mammalia; order Carnivora; family Mephitidae; genus Spilogale; species Spilogale gracilis. Next base: position 35,354 of record PITA01018986.1, on the reverse strand, counting down.
TTTCCACAGTTTGGCGATTGTGGCCATTGCTGCAATGAACCTTGGGGTACATATGCCCCTTCTTTTCACTACATCTGTACCTTTGGGGTAAATACCTAGTAGTGCAATTGCAGGGTTATGGGGTAGCTCTATTTTTAGTTTTTTAAGGAATCTCCACACTGTTTTTCAAAGCAGCTGCATCAATTTGCATTCCCACCAACAGTGTAAGAGGGCTCACCTTTCTCTGCAGCCTCTCCAACATTTGTTTTTTATTGCCTTGTTAATTTTGGCCATTCTGACTGGTGTAAGGTAGTATCTCAGTGTGGTTTTGATTTGAATTTCCCTGATTACTAATAATGATGAACATTTTTTCATGTGTCTGTTAGCCATTTGTATATCTTCTATGGAGAAGTGCTTCTTCATGTCTCCTGCCCATTTTTTGATGTGATCATCCACTTTTCGGGTATTGAGCTGGAGGAGTTCTTTATAGATCTTGACTATGAGCCGTTTGTCTGTAGTGCCATTTGAAAATATCCTCTTTCATTCCATGGGCTGCTTCTTTGTTTTGTTGACTGTTTCCTTTGCTGTACAGAAGCTTTTTATTTTGATGAAGTCCCAAAAGTGCTTTGCTTTGTTTCCTTTGCCTTTGGAGATGTGTCTTAAAAGAAGTTGATGTGGCTGATGTCAAAGAGGTTACTGCTTATGTTCTCTTCCAGGATTTTGATGGATTCCTGCCTCATGTTGAGGTCTTTCATCCATTTCCAGTTTATCATTTTGTGTGGTGTAAGAGAATGTTCTAGCTTCATTCATCTATACATACCTGTCCAATTTTCCCACCACCATTTATTGAAGAGACTGTCTTTTTCCACTGGATATTTTTTCCTGCTTTGTTGAAGATGATTTGACCATAGATTTGTGGGTCCATATCTGGACTCTCTACTCTGTTCCATTGGTCTATTTCTCTGTTTTTGTGCCAGTACCATGCTGTCTTGGTGATCACAGCTTTGTAATAAAGCCTGAAGTCAGGTAACATGATGCCCCCAGCTTTGTTTTTCTTCTTCAACAATTCCTTAGAGACCCAGGGTTTTTTTGGGTTCCATATAAATTTTAGAATTGTTTGTTCCAACGCTTCGTACAATGTTGGTGGAATTTTGATCATGATGGCATTGAAAGTATAGATTGCTCTGGGCAGTTTAGACATTTTAACAATGTTTATTCTTCCGATCCATGAGCATGGAATGCTCTTCCATCTTTTTGTGTCTTCTTCAATTTCTTTCATGAGTGTTCTATAGTTTCTCGAGTACAGATTCTTAACTTCTTTGGTTAGGTTTATTCCTCGGTATCTTATGGTTTTTGGTGCTATAGTAAATGGAATTGATTCTCTGATTTCCCTTTCTATATTTTCATTGTTAGTGTATAAGAACTCAACTGATTTCTATGCATTGATTTTTGCCAATTTGAATACCTTTTATTTCTCTCTGTTGTCTGATTCCTGTGGCTAAGACTTCTAAAACTATGTTGAACAATAGTGGTGAGAGTGGGCATCCTTGTCTTGTTCCTGATCTCAGAGAGAAGGCTGTAAGTTTTTTCCTGTTGAGAATGATATTTGTTTTGGGGTTTTCACATACAGATTTTATGAGGTTGAGAAATGTTCCCTCTATCCCATACTTTGAAGAGTTTTCATCGGGAAGAGATGTTATATTTTGTCAAATGCCTTTTCTGCATCAATTGAGAGTACCATGTGGTTCTTCTCTCTTCTCTTATTGATTTATTCTATCATGTTGATTGATTTGTGAGTGTTGAACCACCCCTGCATCCCTGGGATAGACCTTACCTGGTCATGGTGGATAATCTTTTAATGTGTTGTTGGATCCTGTTAGCAAGGATCTTGTTAAGAATCTTGGCATCCATAGTCAACAGAGATATTGGTCTGAAGTTCTCCTTTTTGATGGGGTCTTTGTCTGGTTTGGGGATTAGAGTAATGCTGGCTTCATAGAAAGAGTCTGGAAGTTTTCATACTGTTTCTATTTTCTGAAACAGTTTCAAAAGAATAGGTGTTATTTCTTCTTTGAATGTTTGGTAGAATTCTTTAGGGAATCCGTCAGGTCCTGGGCTCTTGTTTTGGGGGAGGTTTTGATCTCTGTTTCAATCTCGTTCCTAGATATTGGTCTATTCAGATTGTCAATGTCTTCCTGTTTTAGTCTTGGAACTTTATAGGTTTCTAGAAATGCATCCATCATTTCTAGGTTGTTAAACTTATTGTATATAACTGTTGATAGTAATTTCTGATGATAGTTTTTATTTTCTTGGTGTTAGTCATGATCTCTCCACTTTCATTCATAATTTTATTCATTTAGGTCTTCTCCCTTTTCTTTTACCTTAGTTTGGACAGTGGTTTATTGATCTTATTGATTCTTTCAAAGAACCGGCTTCTGGTTTCGTTGATGTGTTTTACTGTATCTCTAGTTTCTAATTCATTGACCTCTGCTCTAATCTTAATTATTTCCTATCTTGTGTATGGGATTGGTTTAATCTGTTGTTGATTTTCCAATTCTTTAAGGTATAATGAGAGTTGGTGTATTTGGGATTTTTCAATTTTTTTGAGTAAGGCTGGATGGCTATGTATTTCCCCCTTAGGACTGCCTTTGCTGTATCCCATAGGTTTTGGATCAATGTATCTTCATTCTCATTGGTTTTCATGAAGTGTTTAAGTTCTTCTTTGATTTCCTGGTTGATCCACAGATTCTTGAGTAGGATAGTCTTTTGCTTCCAAGTGTTTGATTTTCTTTTGAACTTTTTGTTGTGGTTGATTTCCAGTTTCATGGCATTGTGGTCAGAGGATATGCATGGAATAATCTCAATCTTCAGGTATCAGTTGAGCCCTGATTTGTGACCTAGTATGTGGCCTATTCTGGAGAAAGATCCATGTGCACTCGAGAAGAATGAGTATTCTTCTGTTTTAGGGTGGAATGTTCTGAATATATCTATGAGATCCATCTGGTCCAATGTGTCATTCAAAGCTCTCGTTTCTTTGTTGACATTCTGTTTAGATGATCTGTTCATTGCTGAGAGTGGAGTGTTAAGATCTCCTACAATTAATGTATCTGTATCAATATGACTCTTTATTTTGCTTAACAGTTGGCTTATGTAGTTGGCTGCTCCCATGTTGGGGGCATCAATACTTACAATTCTTAGATCTTCTTGATGTATAGACCTTTTAAGAATGATGTAGTGTCCTTCTGTGTCTCTGACTACAGTCTTTAGATTAAAATCTAATTTTTCTGATAGGAGAATCGCTACCCCGGCTTTCTTTTGATGTCCATTGGCATGAAAGATGCTCCTCAACCCCCTCACTTTCAATCTGGAAGTGTCTTTAGATTCAAGATGAGTCTCTTGTAAACAGCATATGGATGGGTCCTGTCGTTTTATCCAGTCTGCAACCCTGTGCCTTTTTATTGGAGCATTTAGGCAATTCACATTGAGAGTGATTATTGGTAGATACATTTTTATTGACATCATGTTGCCTGTGAAGTTCATGTTTCTATTGATTACCTCTGTAAATTTCTGTTCTGTGTCACTCCTGGGTTTGTTTCTCTTTTATAGAACCCCTCTTAATATTTCTTGTAGAGCTGGCTTGGTGGTTGCATAATCTTTTAGACCTTGGCGGTCCTGGAAGCGCTTTATCTCCCTTTCCATTTTGAAAGTCAACCTTGCTGGGTACATTATCCTTGTTTGCATATTTTTGTCATGTAATTTCCTGAATATGTCTTGCCAGCCCTTTATGACTTGCCAGGTTTCTGTGGATAGGTCTGATGTCATTATGATGGTCCTCCCTCTGTATGTAAGGGATCGCTTCCCCCTAGCTGCCTTTAAGACATATTCTTTGATTTTATGATTCATGAATTTCACAATTATGTGCCTGGAGGTTTTTCTGGCCTCACTTATTTGGGGGGAGTGTCCTCCACACCTCTATGACATGAGCACTTGTTAATTCCCCAGATTATGGAATATTTCATCCCTGATTTGTTCAACTATACCTTCTAGGCTTCTCTCTCTCTCTCTCACCTCCTTCAGGGATTGCAATAATTCTGATATTGGAGCATTTCATGACATCATTTATTTCCCTAATTCTATTTTCATGGGATTTTAGCTGATTGTTCCAAGACTTCTCTTGCTCCTCCTTCTTAGTCTATCTGTCTTCTAAATCACTAGTATTATCTTCAGCTACACCTACCCTGGCTGTTAGCATATTTAAATTAGATTGCATATCATTAATAGCCTTTTTAACCTCTGCCAGTTCTACTTTCACTTCTGTACTTAGAGATTCTATCTTGCCACTAATGTTCTTTTCCAACTTAGCCATTGTTTGGACAATTGCTACCCTGAATTCCATTTCTGTCATATTGTTTATGTTCATTTCCAGTAATTCTGTGATAGCAGTTGCAGTCTCTGGATTTTTCATCTGTTGGTTGTTCCTCCTCCAAGTCATTTTGATGAGGGATGGTTGAGGGGATGAGGGGATGTATAGATGAATACATCAACCACTATACAGGTGAGTTGTTCATTGGAAGGTTTCAGAGTAATCAGAATCACCACTGAAAAGGAAGAAGAAAGAACAAAGAGAGAGAAAAAGAAAAGAAACAAGAAAAAACCTGGCCAGAATGTGCCCCAATGGTAGGATTTCTATGGTACAAAACTACAATAGAGTAAAGAAAAAGACCCTCAAAAGTGAAAGTTGAAGAGATCAAAAAGCTAAACCCAATCCAAATGACCCCCAAGACCAGTATTTATATATTACAAAGGCAAAAGAAACACTGACAGAGGAATAGGATGGGAATGTGAGTGTGAACCCTTGTTGTGGGCAAGGAAAATATTTCAGATCCTCCTGGGTGTGTCTTGTTATTATTGTTAGAGGAGTCCACTATCTAAAGATATAGGGAGATTAAAACTAGTTTATATACAGGGGTAGTATTGAATAGGAATGAAGGATTACCTGAAGCTTATAACTATATCTATATTTAAAAGAAAAAAGAATAAAAGAAAGAAGAGAGAAAAAAGGAAAAAAAAAACAGAAAAACAAACAGAAGACACAACAACAACCACCACCACAACAACAACAAAACACAGGTATGTGTTTGAAAAAAGCTCAAGGTAAAAAGTTATTATGGAGTGTTGTATTATCACGTTGTAATAAGTGGGTTAAATAATAAAAGAACAAAAACTGTGAGAATGAATTTTAAAATAAAGTGAAAACTTTAAAACTAAAAATTGAAAAAAGTTAAAAAGAAAATAAAGTGAAAAGCTGTATCTATTAAGCATACAGCTTTTGGGGTAGTACCAAGAGCTTAATATATTGCCTTTCCCCTGATGTTGGGGTTTTACAGATTTGGTGTTGTCCTCTTGTGCTTCTGGCTTGGTTTCTGGGGTTGGGGCCTGTTGCGCTGTCCCTTCTACCTGGGCTGCGTCTCTCCGCCCCCTTCCTAGGGCCTGGGCTCCATGGCAACCAGGTTTTCAGGCTTTTGTTCACTGGAGGATTTGTTCTTTTGTGGCTTTTTGCAGCTTTTCAGAAAGTCAGGCCAGAGCAAGATATCTGCGCCCAGCCCTCCCTCTCAGAGACAGCCCTCAGCTAGCAACCCTCTGGATGGTGCGGGGCACACAGACTCTCTCCATATTTTCCCCTTTGTCTTCCCATTTCTCACAGCTGGGCACACCCGCAGCCCCTAGTCAGAATGGCCCCGCCTGTCATTTCACTCCCACGCCAGGGAAACTGCGACTGATTTTAGGCCTTGGGACCTTCATTCCACCCAGAGAGTCTGTAGTGCACCCCCACGCTGGAGGGACTGAGATCTCATGGCCTCACAGGTTGCACACGGAAGTCTGCAGAGTCGCCTCCCTTATGGGTTTGCGCACCTGGCCCAAGTGGTGGGAAAAAAAGCAGCAGAAAAAAAGCGGTGGAAAAAAAAAAGTGGCAGTTTTAAAAATACTCCAGACCACCAGGTTCCCTCCTGCGTGGCGCCAGGGAGCACTTTCTATCCCTGGCCCAGTGCCATAGTTTTATATCCCTGCCAATGGTGAAGACCCTTTGCTTTTGAGTGCTTTTAACCAGACTGCACATTGATGCTGGTCCCCAAGCACAGGGCACTTTTGTATTGGGGTATTACTTTCCAGTGAGTCACTTCTGTTGGATCCCTCCCCCTCCTACTTCTCTGAAATCAGCCTGAGCACTCCCACTCCACTTTACCTCTCTGCTGATGCTCTTCTGCCCCCATAGAGATCCAGAAGTGTGTAGTCTTACATCTCAGTCTGATTTCATGGGTGTTCAGATTGTCCTGGTAGATAGTTCAGCTCACTTCAGAAGACCTTTTGAAACAGGGTCTCCTACATCTCTGCCATCTTGCCCCTCCTCCCCACACACCTTTTTATTTAAATGCTGTTTCTACTAATTCATGTAGAAGAAAATGAAGTCTTCACTCTTTTATATGGTTATATGGTCTTCATTTTGAACTTCACAACTTGCCCTTAACCGAATGGCCATACCAATAGCTTTTGGTAAAAGTTCCTTATTGTTGGCTTTTTTTTTTTTTTTTTTGATATTGTCCTTCACATTTGGTAATTTTTAACTCCCATAATACTATAATACTTAATATATTTCTAAAAAAGTTATTCTATACTGGAATAAAATGTAGTAGAGAATGGGAATTATCCTGCTGGGAGCCAGCCCCAGCAACAGTCAGGGTTCCAGAAGGAGAGGACAGTGTTGGTGATACAAAATGAGAGAGCCCCAACGATTCTTTTTCTATCACCAGCCAGGCTTCTCTGCCTTGCGGGCTTTCAGTGTCTTTTTTATAGTCAACAAGTTAAAGATCCTCATAAAGGAAAAATTTTTTTACAGAGAATGATTTTTGACTACACAGTGTCTTTGTTAGAGAAACATAGTGCTTTGTGAAACAGCGCTCTAATCAGTGAAACATGTTTTTGCAGGTGCACCTCTCTACAATTTAGAGTTAACTCCTTTAACCAAACCAAGGACATGTTATTCAGTAAGGTTTTTACAGTTTTTTACATTTAGTGCATAGGCGATAAAGAGTAGACTAATGATATGGTTTTTTTTAAGGAGGTCTTATAAACAAGAAGACAATTGAAAGGCTTAGATGAGTTGTGCACAAAGTTTTAACTATATTATTAATACAATGACCAAAAGTTAGTCTGGCATTAAGGAGAAAGATAAATTATTTTGCAAAGGTAAAAGTGCTTGCTTAAGCCTCTTTTCTCTGGGTGCAGAACTCTTTATTTATGGATCCCTTGTGCGCGTGGCAATGTTCTTGTTAGTATAGTTTTATTTCTTATATTAAGCCCTTTATTTAACCATTCAAGAGCCCTGACAATCTCCTCCACAGAGCTGCAGGAGATTTAAAGGGAAAGTACAAAGAGTACACTCTTAAGGATTGTAAGGGAGTCTCGGCTTAGCCTAGAGCATCCTGAGGCCCTGTCAAGACTAATGTGTTCTTCTTTTAGGACAAAGACCAATTAGTAAAAAGAGAAAATGTCAGTCCCTCACCATCGGCAGGAGCAAGGCTCAGACTGCCTTTTCCTCACTGTGACCACGTCAGGCCTGGTGGGGTCAGAGGTGGGATCACTGGCTATAGATCGAAGAATGTTGTCATATGCCAGACAGTGTGTCTGTAGGTGGATTAGTTTGATAGATTTTAACTACTTTCCTTTAATGCAATGTCTTCCTGCAAAACAGGCATCTAATGATGTAGCAACAGTTGGGGGACTATTAACTAGGTACTCATATAGAAACTACGACTACCTTTAATGAATCTTACTACAGAACTGTTTGTATTTTATAACAGGATATCTAAGATTAAGCTATTTTTAATGATGGTAAGTAGAAACAAAACATTTTGCTATATACCAGACATGGTTTTTAAATGTCAAGCATTCCATACAAAGAATGGCAAACAAGCACGGTGGGGAAACCACTGCCCCATGCAAACTCCTCACTTTGTGGGAGGGCCCCAGTGTTTAGGGAAATCACCTAACCGACCATGCAGGTTGCTCACTTATCCTTCTGCACTATTGCCATCAAAAAAAATTTACTGAATATCCCTCTGGGCTGGGAATTATGTTGAAAATGAAATACCATAAGATATCCCCCTGTGCTTCTTTAGTTAGGAGAAAAAATTTATATTCTCACATGTACACCTTGATATAAGAAAATAAGCACCCAGTGAGTGGAATAGATGAGTGTTTCCTGACTGATCATCAAAATTATTGGGGTAGTTTAAATTTCAAAAGCCTAGGTCCAATCCCCAAGACTTTGACAAGTAGTATTGTGCAGAATCTTAATCACCAGGGTGTGTATATAATGTTATATAATTTTTGAACATGTAACTTACATATACAACATAAAATTTAAATATTATAAAAGGATAATCAGGAGAAAGCCATTCTCACTAATAGGGTGTGTGGTCAAAGGAATGAGGATGATACAAAAGCAAAGGTCAAGCAAAGCTTTATTTCCGGCCAAGCATCAGAATTTCACTGGCCGGGCCAGGGTCGCCTCTAAAGAGAGAGAGAACGATGATGCCTAATTTCTCAGGCTAGCTTTTATAGGGAAACCTCCCAAATCACAAGCTGACCAGGGTCACGTAGCTACCTGAGTTAATTTGCATTTCCATTGCTCCTGGAACCTGGGGGTTGAGGGTATTTGGGCATTCCCACCTGGTCCCAAGTATTGATGATTTATATCTCCATTGCTCCTGGAACCTGAAGGTTTAGGAGATTGACTGAAAGAGCATCTCCCCCAACCTGGCTCGCCTTTGTTTTCCAGGGGCTGTTTGCCCATATCTCCTGGAGCTGTTTTTCTGAGTAAACAACAAGGTGGCTTGGACTTCTAAATAGGTTCTTACACTCACAGCCTTTTCCTTTGCTTTTATTCTCAGAAGTAACCATTCTTACAAGTTTCTTAATCGTTCTGGTCTCTCTCACTACCTCTCTTTTAAAAAGCAAGCATTAGAGGCGCCTGGGTGGCTCAGTTGGTTAAGTGACTGCCTTTGGCTCAGGTCATGATCCCGGAGACCTGGGATCAAGCCCCACATTGGGCTCCCTGCTCGGCAGGAAGCCTGCTTCTCCCTCTCTCACTCCCCCTGCTTGTGTTCCCTCTCTGTCTGTGTTTCTGTCAAATAAATAAAATCTTTTTTTAAAAAAAAAAGCAAGCATTATATACACATTATTCTATATTTAGCTTTTTTCACTTAATAGAACTTGAGATTGCTTTATATCCTCAGGGGAAAAAAAATCTATACAAATTGTGTCAATATTGAGACCATTCTTTTTTATGTCTAAGTACTGAGAAACAAATCACCATGCTAGAATGATTGTTCTTAAAATACCAGAAATATCATGTACGTCAGTTTTTAAATTTTGACAGAAGACTAGTGTATAACATAGAAGAGTCACCAGCAGCAACAAAAAAATGTTATTGCCAATATAGATATGACCATTCTGTCTTTGCTATGAAACTGGATGTGAATATGACAGGAAGTAGTGTGTGATCCTCCCCCAGAATATGAAGTTATTTTCTACCTGTTTATTTCTTATAATTTCCACAGGGACCCTTTGGTTAATTGTAACACTATTGTTTGCAGCCAAAGCAGAAAGGACACAAAAATATGTATACATCAAGAGAAGAAAACTGTAATATCTGAAAGAAAATATAAAATGAAGCAAAGCAATATTTGACTTGAGAATATTGGAAGATCATGGGCTAGTCTACATTGAAGATAGTGGTCAATGAACACTGAATTTCTTTCCTTTCTGGTTGGCACAATCTAGTTTCCATTTAATCTGAGAGGCAATTATTATTACCTTAAACTGTAGACCCAATTCTTACAAAAAAAATGAAGAATTGAGAATCACATTAAGGGACTTGGCAGGAAAATCCACCCTGATTTATATAAACTTACCATCAGCATCCCAACTGACAGGGAAAATGGTGCAAATGTAATGCTTTTAAAGAGGTGGGTGTGTATATGGCTTGCGAATAATTCATTTTTCTGCCATAGCTTTAATTTTTTTTTTCTATAAATTGGGAAAGTTGGACTGGATCAGAAAACTTTGGCTCATGCCTCAAATCCAGCCTGCCATCTGCATTTGTATATTTGTATATAAAGTTTTATTGGAGCACATCCACATCCATTTGTTAGCATATTGTTTATGGCTGCTTTTGTTCCACAACGTCAAAGTTGAATAGTTGCCATGAGACCATATGGGTGCAAGGCCTAAAATATTTGCATAAGTTTAAAGACCCTTGAGTTTCATAGTAATGACTAATAAAACATTGCTGGAGAACCTACTCTATGCAAACAACTATATATGTTTTACTTCATTTCAATAAACATGGTAAAAATATTTAAAATGGGGATTGAACTTTGAGCTGTCCCTAAACTCACCTTGGGGAACTGATCCAAACTCAGGCTTGATTACTTTAAACTTCCCTTTCTTTTTTTTTTTTTTTTAAGATTTTATTTATTAAAAAAAAAAAAAAAAAAGATTTTATTTATTTATTTGACAGAAAGAAACACAGAGACAGAAAGAACACAAGCAGGGGGCATGAGAGAGTGAGAGGCAGGCTTCCTGTCAAGCAGGGAGCCCGATGTAGGGCTCAATCCCAGGACCCTGGGATCATGACCTGAGCCAAAGGCAGCCTCTTAATGACTGAGCCACCTAGATGCCCTAGATGCCCCTAAACTCCTCTTTCTTAAAAATAAAAGCCCATCTAGTTCTAAAAACTACATATATTTGTGGAACATGTATAGCACATAGGACAAGATGTGAAGGGCTTGAGAAGTAAAATGCAGAAATATTAAATAGGTTATTTGAGGACAGGCATGATGTCTTCCTTTTTGTTTCCCTAGCAACTATCACAGAACGGTTACATAGTTAGCACATACTAAAAATTGTATGAATGCATCAACTCTGCCTCTGCGGGCTTAAAAGAACTTAATATTGTATAAGATGGGAAAAGACAACATATTACAATGATGGAGTTAGGTATATTTTGGAATACTACTCAAAATGACATAAGAAAAGTAAAATGTGCTGTTCCAGACAGGAATAATCAAAGTTGAAACTATCCATAATGTCTTTGAGAGAGGGAACAGGTCGGAGTAGAATAAAACTTGGACCTAGTTGCAGAAGATGTCTTCCAAAGTACAGTTTAAAATTCCAGTTTCTTCTCCAACACATGCAATATTTACTGTCATAACTCTGCAAAGAGCTGAGAAAACAGGTTGTAACTCCTACTGCATGCTTTCTCCTGTGAGGAGATCTCCCAGACAAGGGGTTCACTTTCTAACTGGAAAACATCATGATTTATTCCTCTGGTTATTTTTATTCAAAGTACTTACTGGAATAATTCCTAACTTACTACAGGAATACGTTTCTAGGCAACCTCAGAAAAGTTAGGTCCTAGCCAGAAAAGGTATTGAGTGATATTATATAGGTATCATAAATTAGAGTGAGAGATTTCCAGAACAACTCAAAAAGTGTATGGATTGCCAGGATTGGTTCAATATTTCCTTTTATACATTCTCTAGGTTTACACAACTATAACTTTTAAACTACTCATGAATGGAAAATGTTTTCCAGTCCCCGCATGCAACAGACGCCCTTCAGTGACTCAAAAACTGCTCACCCTTTAATCTTGACACAACTCAGCTCAACTCTTTTATACTCGAGGGCATATGTTGTGACCATGTTTTTAGGGAAGGCAGAGGTCACTTACTGTCCTCTGTCCAATCTCCAGAATTTTCCTTTATATCAACTAGCCCACATAGGAACAAAGGCCAGTGGTGATGGAACTGCTGTTGAGCCATGGAAGGAGGAATTATGGCTGAGAGCCCAGTCACCCAGTGATATCCAGGGATCATAAAGCCTACTGTCTTAAAGATAGGATGGGCCATGCTTTTCAATGATTATACATATGGAGTGAGGATAGAAGCAAAGCAAACAAACAAATAGCAAGGAAACAAACAAAAAACCAGAGCTATGTTAATGACTTACTTCAGAAACCAGAATACCAAGTGACAAACTAGGACTTGTCACAGGGCCATATACTTAAATGGGGATATGGAAGGTTTTCATTCCTAACATTCTCAGACAATGGAGGTCTTGGAGTTGATGAAATAAAACACAGTCAGTTACAGTAATATATACTTGGATTAAAAATACATCTCATATATATAATGGAATACTATGCCTCCATCAGAAAGGATGAATATCCAACTTTTGTAGCAACATGGACTGGATTGGAAGAGATTATGCTGAGTAAAATAAGCCAAGTAGAAAAAGTCAAGTATCACATGGTTTCACTTACTTGTGAATATTTATTTAAACCCAGCCACCCAGACGCCCCTAAACTCCTCTTTCTTAAAAATAAAAGCCCATCTAGTTTTAAAAACTACATATATTTGTGGAACGTGTATAGCACATAGGACAAGATGTGAAGGGCTTGAGAAATAAAATGCAGATTTATTAAATAGGTTATTTGAGGACAGGCATGATGTCTTCCTTTTTGTTTCCCTAGCAACTATCACAGAATGGTTACATAGTTAGCACATAATGTGCTATACTTGTATCACAAGTATCACTTACTTGTGGTGCATAAGGGGTAATATAGAAGACAGTAGGAGAAGGAAAGGCAATGGGAAGTAGGGTAATTCAGGGAAAGAAACGAAACATGAGAGACTGTGGACACAGAAACAAACTGAGGGACTTGGAGGGAGGGGGTGGGGGGATGGGAGTGCCTGGTGGTGGGTACTGAGGGCACCTATTGCATGGAGCACTGGGTGTGGGGCATGGGCAATGAATATTCAATGAACACTGAAAAAAATAAAATAGATTTCAATAAAATGCTATATAAAAAAGATTAAAAAATGCATCTCATATTCAAAATAGTTCTGAATTAGTTTTATATCTTAGCATCAACCTGGAACATCTTCAAAATCTTGACTTCCTTTATGATTGTCCCCTTAAACCTGCATACCATCACAATATTTTAGGGGGTCTTCAAAAAATGGCTTTATCAATCCCCTACATTAAATTTTGTGAACTGAGACCATCTGCTTTCACACAGCTTTAACTGTTGGGATGGAGATCTGAAACCACTTATGTCCACATGACTTTCCTCTTTGTTCGGAAGAATCGTGGCCAGGAAGATAAGACTGTAAACCAATAAATAACTTTACTATTGCCAAGAATTTCCTAAAAGCCAAAACATTTGAGTAAATACTTTGCTCATCTGGGCAAACGGTCTTTGTTCTGGGAACAATGGGTTGTTCACATGGCCAAAGAGCTCACTTATCGAACATCTGTGTATTTATCAAATTTTCCTTCAAGACACTTGCTTCACTGTGCTCACCAAACTGTACCTAATCCAAATCAGATATGTGTACTGAAAGACCTGCCTTAACATACTTGACCCGAGAGCCCAAATTCCTGCCAGCATCTACCCCTGAAATTTCCTTTCTGAGATGCTACTAAGACTAGCAAAGTCATTCCCTACCTCACTCCAGGATGTTCAATAAACTTAGCTTTGTTTGAAGAAGAGGTTATCCTGGGACGTCTGGGTGGCTCAGTCGTTAAGCGTCTGCCTTCGGCTCAGGTCATGATCCTGGGGTTCTGGGATCGAGCCCCACATGGGGCTCCCTACTGGGCAGGAAGCCTGCTTCTCCCTCTATCACTCCCCATGCTTGTGTTCCCTCTCTAGCCGTGTTTCTCTCTGTCAAATAAATAAATAAAATCTTAAAAACAAAACAAACAAACAAAAAGGTTATCCTGATGGTCTTTTGAGAACCTGATAGTCAATCTTCCTAATCTTTATCAAACTTCCAACTGCAATCTCTCCTGAACTTTAAGTGGATATACCTCAGTAATCATGGGGAGAACACAGGACAAACTCCTAAGGACATATACATGGAAAACTTACACTACCCTCAAAGCATTTTAAGATAGTTTGTCAAAACAAATAATGCCACCATTTTATCTATGATCTAAAAGAGTTCTGTTGATACATATATTGTTATATATATTAATATGTATATATAATGTTATACATATACTATTATAATACTGTATAGACTAAGTATATATAACAATATATACTATTATAGATATACATATGAATCATTAAATACCTTTAAAAGACTATGGTGAGATTTTCTGATTCATATTTTGGATTTTTATTTTTTTTATTTTTTTAAGGACTGACTTATTTATTTGAGAGAGAGTAAGGGGAAGAGGAAGAGAGGTGGGGGAATCAGAAGGTGAGAGAGAGAGAAACCTCAAGCAGACTCCCCACTGAGCACAGAGCCCCAAGGAGGGCTCAATACCATAACTCTGAGATCATGTCTGAAGCTGAAGGCTTCATGACCTGAGCTAAAGGCAGAAAGCTTAACTGACTAAGCCACCCAGTTGCCCCTGTTTGGAGTTCTTTAATGCAGTTATCTACATGCAGTTATCTTAAGATTTTATTTTGTTTTGTTTTGTTTTGTTTTGTTTTACTTTTTTTTTAGACAAAGTGCTGTGTGAGCCTGAAGTCCATGTACTTTCTTCAGTGTAGTCAATAAATATGTATCTTATTCACTTTGTTATTTATAACAGTCACCCAAAGATTAGCCCTTAACTATAATATGGCAAACTTTTGAAAATCTATCTAAATTGCCTTGTTAGTGTCTATGGAAACTACAAATGTAAAATCATGCTAATGGAAGAAAATGCTAAAAATTGTTTTTGATTAGGGGACTTGAGATTTATCCAGTCATTTGAGATAGAAAGTGATCCTTATAGTAAGTTTCCCTCTGAAATCTAGATGTGAATACAATGACTTCTGAATCCTAAGAATCTTTGTTAAGGATTAAATATGGTTGATCAGAACAATACAACAACCACAAAGTCACAAAGTCACTACAACAGTTTCTCATATTCCTTTATTCTTCTGTACATGTATATTGAATACTTACAATTACTCTGGGACTAAAAAGCTGAACAAGAAGTCATGGTCTTAAATATTCATGGAGTTTCTAGTACAGGCAGATAATAGGTCAAATTAAACATTATGGAAAAAAAAGAATTTCAAATTATAATGAGAAAAATGGAGAGAAAATATTTATACAGAGAAGAAAGGGGCCAGATGAACTTTGAGGTGATAACAAATGATCAGGAAAGGTCTCTTTGAGGAAGTAAAGCATCTAGAGAAAAATTAAACCAGCCATACAAACCATCCAGGCCATGTCACATGGAAATTGCTCACTGAGACAGGTGAAGGAGCAAACTAACATGAGTGAGGTCTATTACTTAATCTGCTTATTTTTGTGTCTTTGGAAGTGAAGGAGAGAGAACTAGAATGTACAAGCAGATTCCTAAAACACCACAAGTGAACCCCATGACCTATCATTCAACAAGAGAACCAGGAATGTCAGTATTGTCAAAGGGAACTCTTAACCTGCTTGTGCCTACAATATAAATAGATAAAATATACTTCATTTCCAGTGGGCAACAGAAACCTAGCCCATAGTCTGAGGGAAAATGTCCAGAGGTCCAGAGAGAATGTTTGGCCTTGAGGCATTGGAGCTGTCTGACCAAGAGACATGGACATAAACTATTCCAGTTTTTCTCTACTCTCTCTGGCTGAAGTTTATTTTGGCCTTTGCCACTGATGTGGTTTATTATCTCCAATGTGCTCCATGCGAGTGCAACATATTCCACAAACGGAGAAAGTCTTGGTTTAGTCCACAAAATAATTCTACTTCTTCAAGAGATGCTGGAACATTCTCAACTAATATAAAAAGAGCTTTGATATCTGGCACACTGCATTATGATCTAAATAGTTCATATTTACAGGGTATAGACCTCTTCCTTTAGTAGAGAAAACATTGAATTTTTCTTTCTTTTTTATAGGTCTAGTGTAGAAAAATAAACACTTCTATGGAAAGTTTTTTTCTTCAGATTTTTTTTCCATGAATATTTTCTACTTCTTTCATCATTAAATAGAAAACATAACACAAATATTTTCTATGAGGGTTCTGGATCCTTTTCATAGAATACTCTGACCTTAATGTGTTCAGAATGTTGAGATACATAAACTAGGATCTCTTTTGGCCAGATCTTGTTCCCCTGGGATCAAAACTCAGTGAAACTTTTACAAAACCTATTTGGGAAGATGACATCTTGGTGTCCAATATTCAGCTGTAATACATAGAATTCCCTTCTCCATTCCCCATTTCTTTCCTCAAGGGTAAAACTTTGAAAAAGCATCATTAAATAAATACTATTCTTTCAGGAATGATTCTCTCAGCAAAGACCTGAAATAACTCCTTGAGAATGAAAACCAAGGCTCTCAGAGAACACAAGAAGTGATAACTGCAAAATTTGTCTATGAAGCTAAAGTCAAACTGTTCAATTGCTCAACCCTCTCCTGGTTGCAAATTATATAATATTATATATGATCACATATATATGATTATATATATGAATATATGTATTTATCATATGTGATTATATATTATACATGATTATTGTGTTATATGATTATATGTATATGATATGCATAGAGATTATATATGACTATATATTATATATATAAAATTTTATAGATAATATAAAATACATGGAGAGAGAGAAACAGTTATGTGTGAAATTGTTTCCCCTTGAAATTCATACCTAACCCCAAGTATCTTAGAATGTAACTGTGTTGGGACACAAGGTTTTTACAGAGGTAATTAAAGTTAAATAAGGTTTACCTTATTTACCCAATATGGCTGATATCCTTGTAAGAAGAAGAGAGTAAGACATAAAAACAGAGGAAAGACCAAATGAAGACACAGGGAGTAGAGAGCCATCTGCAAGCCTAGGGGAGTAAAAGAAAAGAAACCAACCCAGCTGGCAGTTTGATCTCAAACTTCCAGCCTCTAGAACTGTGAAGAAAAAAAAAATTCTATTGTTTAAGCGCCAGTTTGTGGTAGCTGTTATGGCAATCCTAGCAGACTTTTATATATATGCACTGTGGAGGTATATCTAAATCTATGGGGAGAGAGAGAGCTAGAAATACAGAGATATAGGTATCCCCAGTACAAATACAACCTACATAATATCTACAAATACTGTTTTTTAATGGTGATGTTTACACAAAACTTATGGGAGATATTCAATTATGTTTACAGCAGCCCCTGTACTATTGAATTTTTAGATCTTTTATAGTTTTTCTAGATACTGTTTGAAAACTGAATAATTCTTCTTAATTCTTAAGAAAAAAGAATTTATCCCTCCGATTAAGGGAACCAGCTAACACGTTTAGCATTTTTCCTGGGAATAGTCCTAGCAAGCCCACCAGGCCAATAAGAATATTATCTATTTTTTACATTCATACAGGTGAAAATGTTTAAATTTTTTAAGCCACTATGTAATAATGATCTCCTGTTCTCCAGGTTCCAATAACATTTTGCTCAGTCTTCACTGCACCCTCACCAGCTGCTTTCTTGAGGCCTGTCAGGCTTCTGCTAACAAACTCCTCAAGACCTTCCAGCTTCCACTATCATAAATCTCAAAGCCATATGTTTTAGGTTTTTGTTACAGCTGCATCACACTTCTGATACCAAATTTTGTCCCAGTTGCCAAATCTGCCTTAAAAACCATCTCAGGGGCGCCTGGGTGGCTCAGTTGGTTAAGTGACTGCCTTTGGCTCAGGTCATGATCCTGGAGATCCGGGTTCGAGCCCCGCATCGGGCCACCTGCTCAGCGGGGAGCCTGCTTCTCCCTCTCTCACTCCCCCTGCTTCTATTCCCTCTCTGGCCGTGTTTCTCTCTGCAAAATAAATAAAATCTTTTTAAAAAAATCTCAAAGTGTAGTGGAATAAAATAATAATGTTGTTATGCTCACAGATTCTGTAGGGCAATAACTCAAACAAGGCACAGGGAGGATAACTTGTATCTCCGGGTGTTTGGGGCCTCAGTTGGGAAGATTTGAATGGCGACAGATAATTCAAACAGCTGGGAGTTCTAATACCCGGGATTAAAGGATTCATTTCCAGGATGGCTTATCATACATATCTGGCCCCTGAAGTGGGATTATTGAAAGACTTAGCTGAGCTCAGACTGTCATGTCAACTAGAGCACTCACACACAACCTCTCCTTGTGGCTTGGGCTTCCCATGACATGGTGACTGGGATCCAAAAGGGAGCATCAAAGAGGGACCTTCCAGATAGAGAATGTTCCATAAGAGCCAGGTAGAAGCTTCATGGTCTTCTATGATCTCACCTTATGAGTCATATAGCATTATTCCTACCATAATTCATCAGTCAAAGCATTCAAGAGCCCACTCAAATTTAAGAAAACAAAAACAAAATCAGAAACAAAACAAAAAAAAAAAGAAATTTAAGAAAACAGAATAAAGACCACCAACTCAGCCTATGAATGGCAAAAATTGGGGTAATGTTCAAAAACATCCCCATGGTTTCATAAATTCCTTATGCCACAAATCATTTTTCTTACTAATATTTGTATAATTAGATATTTCTAATATGGGGAACACATTTTTTAAAAACCTGTTTATGAACAGTTTGAAAATGTATCTGTAATGATCACTAGTTAGTTAAACGATGGGTCAATGCCTGCTTTGTTGGTGAAAAAATAAAAGAAGCGAATTAAAGTGATTTATGCATGGAAGTGTTCTGGTTTGTGAGAATAGAAAATAGAATTCCTAATCTATTCCACCTCCAAGATATCCAGAACAATGCTAAGTACTTTGACTAACCATACAACTAATTTCTAGTTCAATGGCTACTGTTTAAAAAAAAAAAAATCCTATAACTATTTTTTTGTAATTAATTATGCTAAGTGACAAATGTCAAGCAGAGAAAGACAATTGTCATATGGTTACACTTATATGTGGAACATAAGGAATAGTGTGGAGGACCACAGGGGAAGGGAAGAAAACTGAATGGGAAAAAGTCAGAGAGGGAGGAAAATCATGAGAGATTCTGGACTCTGGGAAAAAAATTTAAGGTTACAGAAGGGAGAAGTAGGAGGAGGGGGTAACCAGGTGATGGATATTAGGAGAGCATGTTTTGGGATGAACACTGGGGGTTATATGCAATTAATGAATCACTGAACATTACAACAAAAACTTATGATGTACCATATGCTTGCTAACTGAACATAATAAAAAGTAAACATAAAGTTATGATTTTGTAGCTTAAAAAAATTAGCCATATGGGGGCACCTGGGTGGCTCAGTTGGTTAAGTGACTGCCTTCAGCTCAGGTCATGATCCTGGAAACCGCATCAGGCTGCCTGCTCGGCGGGAAGCCTGCTTCTCCCTCTCTCACTCCCCTTGCTTGTGTTCCCTCTCTCGCTGTGTTTCTCTCTGTCAAATAAATAAATAAAATCTTTGAAAAAAAAATTAGCCATATGAAAAAATGTAAAAGTGTAGGCTTTCAGAGCAATTAGCATGGAATTTGAAATCTATATTAACCACTTACAAATTACCTTTAAGCATGCTATGCCATATTTTCCATCCTTAGTACTTACTTCATCTATAAAATAGGAATAATAATAATATATAATAATAAATAAATAATAATAATACATCCTCTATTGTAGTGGTGAGGAAATTAGAAGTAATATATGTGAAATAGTAAGCAAAAAGTAAATTATTGGGGAATAATTATTTTTATTCTTAGACAAAAAAAAAACTTGAGGTCAAAGTATTTATTTTTCCTCTATAGTGCATGAAAATACCATCATCACCCAGTTCAGTTTATTCCTTCCTTCATTTTTTATTCCTTTGCTCTCATGTAATACAGTGACTAAAGCATGGTTTTGGAATCAAATTGCCCGGGGATGACTTATGACTCCATAAACTGTGTGACAAGTTACTTAACCCCACTGATTCAGATTCTTTATCAAAGTGTTATTTCCTTAGAGTTAAATAAAACCATGTCTTTAAACTGTGCATTATAATTTCCAGTGGTTTACAAATGTATTGGCAAATGATAAAGACATCACAGTACTCTTGTTGAAGATAAATAGACATGTTGGTCCTCTAAAAGGCCTCTGCCCTCAAAGAACACAACCCCTGGACATTCATGAAGCAAGCTGGATCATTTGATTAAGATTAAAATGCGTTTAGCAAAGAAATAGACAGTATATCTGGGAATGGGGGGTACTAAAAAGGGCACTGACTAAGAGGTTAGGAAAACCGGGTTTTGTCTTGGTTCTCCAATCCTAAACTCTCCAATCCTAAGGAACTCACTCTACTTCTCTGGGCCTTAGTTTCTTTATCTGTAAAATGGGTATCACAACATCACCACATTTACCTCACCAAAAATTGTGAGGTTCAGTGTGGATATAAAGATCCCTTGGAAACTCTAAGTGGCTGTAAAAAATAGAAATAATGCTTTTAAAAAAATTATAGTTTGTGCCCAAATAGAGAAAACAAAGCTCACAAAGCAAATGCTCTGGTTTTGTGCAACGATATTTACATTTTCTTCACAATAGGGTCTTGCTTATAGCAAGAGCATTTTCACACCAGAGGGAGGATACTAATTAACTGTCTGCAAAAATAAAAGGGTAGCCTTTCCATTTTATTATAGAAACTCTGCAATTTAAACCCCCACAAGTAAATTTCTATTAAATTCCTACCAACATTGTGTTCTGCTCACTGATTGTAGATTGTAGCTATTCAATTAAGATAAATGTGTAAATGCATATTTTTCAGAAATATTTTATGCTCATTTAAGGCATGGTTTGCTATGACTTTCATTTTCTCTTGGATATAGCTATTAAACTTGGATTACCCCCGGAGCTACTGAGAGGGAAAGAGTTTTTTTCTTAAATATAAAAAGAGAGGCATATTAAGCTCTAGAAAAACATAATAACATGTCCATGCAAGAGTATTTTCCAAATTCTTATTTTCCATTAATATGGAATGAAATACATAATATTTCCTTACATAGAATTCACACAGCATGTTATCTTTAAACATGCTGCAAGTGTCTCCATAAGCAGTAAATTCTCTAATTTGGGACAAATACCATGACTCTTAAATACATAGTAAAACAATCCCAGCTAATATTTTGATAGATGATTATATACCAGACACTGTGTTATGTTATGTACATGCCTTAATTCATTCAATACTCAAAGCAAATCTAAAAGATACATAATATTAGATCCTACTTTTACCAATCAAGAAATTAAGTTTAGAGCTTGTCTCCGTCAGGGTTCATCAGAGAAAACAAACAAAACTAATTCTTGTGTTTCTGGCAGAAATTTAAAGAACATCCTGCTAAATCATTCATGGGTTAAAAAACAAATAAAATTGACATTTTAAAAAGCTAACTGCAAACACTACATATTAAAATATGTGGAATACATCAAATATAGTTATTAGTCTTAAATACTTACATTAAAAATTTTTTAAATCTCAAAATTGAGCTAAGTTTTCACAATGAGAAATTAAGCTGTCCACCCCAAACCACAGAATTAACCCAAATAAAATAGAAGGAAAGAGATAATAAAAATGAAAATAATAAATACAAATAACAAATATTATAATAAAATACAGAAAAACAGATATTTCTATTTTTTAAAAAAGAAAAGTTATATTTTCAACAAAGAAAAAGTTGGTTCTTTTAATAAAAATTGTAACAAAAGAAATTAATCTGTTAACTGAGAGAAGAAAAAATAGAAACAGTGTTATGAATGAGAAGGATATGTAATCACAGATAAATCTAAAAAACAAGATGAAAGAGTAGCAGTACCAATTCTGCTATCCCTAGGAAAAAAAAATGTAATTCATCAAGAAGAAATTAAAATGGTGACTAGCTGTAGAATAATGAAACTGAAGTAATGGTCAAAAATCTTTCTTTAAACCTGACATCAGCCCTGTTGGTTTTAAAAGACAAGTTCTACCAAACTTTCAACAAACTTCTATACCTATATTTGTAAACAAAATTCTCTACTTTTTTCCCTAGACAAAATTGGGTTTAAATTGAGGGATTACTCCCAATTCAAACTGTAAGCCCAATACATTATACTAGGTCTATTTCATTCATATATAGAGAATATATAAAGAATTCATTATATGGGTCTATTTCAGTCATATATAGAGAATCAAAATTCCTAAAAAACAAAACAAACAAAAATAAAAGAAAAAGAAGTCCAATAGTGCATTAAGAAGACAACACACTATTACCAAACTGGGTTAATTCCAGATACACAGAAATAGTTTATATTATGAAATCCATTAGTGAAAGTTTCCACAGTAACAGACTAAAAGAGAATACCATATAATAATCTCAATAGATGAAGAAATTTGATAAAATGTGAAAATGGTAATAAGCTCTTAGTGAATTAGAAAAAAAGAACATCTGACCTGAGGAAAAAGTATTTATAAAAATACATACATTATTCTAAAACATTAGCTTTACAATCAAGAATAAAGCAAGGAAGCACATTTATCAGAACTTCTAATCAACAATGTATTAAATATTCTAGCTATAACGATTAAGCAAGGAAAAGAAATTATAGTCACAAGAATTAGGAAAGGTAACATAAAACTGTCAGTATTTAGATATATTATCATTCACCTATGAATCCAAGAAAAATGCACAGGAAAAAAAATGTAGAAATAATAGCAGCATTTAGCAAGGTAGATGGATAGAAGCTTAACACAAAAGTAAAATACATTTTTATTATTCAGCAGCACAAATCTAGAAAATATAATTAAAGAGAGGACTCCACTTACAACTGTATCAAATTATTATCAAGTAGATAGGAATAAATCCAAAAAATAATGTCCTGGAAAAACTATAAAACTTTATAAAAAGTATTAAAAATTACCCAAATGAAAAGAGATATAAACCTTGTTTATGGATAGAAAGACAGAATCATAAAAATGCCAATTCCCCAAAAACTTATTTGTAAGATCAATAAAATTGAAAACAACTTCCCTCAAATGTTTTTATGGAACTTTATAGAGATATTTATAAATTTGTATGATAAATAAAGGGTCAAACAAAGCCAGGACGCTTCTGAAGAAGAATAAGGAGAAATAAGAATAAGAATAAGGAGAAAAGATCTTACCATATATCATTACTGATTATGAAATCATCATATCATGGATAGATAAAACAACCAGGATCTTTGGAATGACAGGTATATCATGTAATATCAGTGAGAAAAGCAGAAATTGGTCAGTAAGTAAAGCAGGAATAAATTACTATTCATATGGGAAAAGAATGAAATTGGATCTCTACCTCACACAATAAGCAAAAACATGTTTTATTTGAATATCATGTAGTCAATGTGTTCTCCACATTGACTTAAATATCAAAAATAAAATAAAAAATATGTTAGAACTCTTTTAGTCTTTGGTATATGAAAATTTTTCTTATGTTTACTGCAAAATTTTTAATTAATAAATTATGTTATATTAAAATTATTTTTTTAAAAAGAAAAAACAGAAGGTCTTTTTATGAAAGTGAAAACACAGTTCATATACATACACAGTATATTCACATTATACCAAATGGACCAAATTTCAATATCAAGAAGATAAAGTACAATATAAATTTGTATCAATAATGAAATTATAGAAAAATGTGAAAATAAAATATCTCACAGAAGAGGAAACATGTGACCAATAAACAGTGAAGAACTGCTCATTATATCAAAGCTATGAAAATTAAGACCAAATTGAGACATGTTTTACATCGCTTCAATTCACAATTAAAATCTCTGAACATTACAACTATTAGAGAGGATTCACAGGAACTTTAATATTTTACTGGTAAGAACATAAATAAGCACAATCACTTTGGAAAAGTCAGACTTATAGTCTCATATTGAATATCCAAAAATCTGAGCATTTAATTCAATTCCTATTGTATACACAAGAGCATTCCTTGCAGAGGTACAATAAAAGATATATTCCAGAACATTCATAGCAGTACTGCTCATGATAGCAAAAACCTAGAAGTAACACAGTTGCCCATTGGAGACTGTTTATACGAAACATGCTATATTCACATGATAGAATATTATATCGCAATGCAAATGAATTAACTGGAGTGACATGCAGCAAGCTAAATGAATCTTAGTCATATATTAAGTGAAATTCTAAATCTCAAATGACTACATGAAGCATTATATACCCTATCTTAAAAGTAAAAAATAACTAAAATAGACATATTGTTTTAGGAATGGTAACAGAGTCAATAAAAATGAAAGCAAGGCATGAACTCAGGAGTCAGAACGAGGGGGTGGCAGGAAGATAAAATAAAAAGAAGGAACCATGCGCTTGGAATAGTTTGTTCTCAAGGTCTTAGCTTCTGTTTGCATGGCAGGTACACAGATGCTGATTACATTTTTAAAAAGAAGGAACTAAATCTGTACATAAATGTGGGGCACACATTGACTAAAGAGAAAAGTGTATCAGAGAACAAAGAAAGAAAAAGGTAAGAAAAATACGGGTGCTTAGTCCTAAATACTCAGCAGAAACTCTCCTTGAAACACCGAGTGATAGGCGCCTGGGTGGCTCAGTTGGTTAAGCGAATGCCTTCGGCTCAGGTCATGATCCTGGAGACCCAGAATCGAGTCCCACATCGGGCTCCCTGCTCGGTGGGAAGCCTGCTTCTCCCTCTCTCACTCCCCCTGCTTGTGTTCCCTCTCTGGCTGTGTTTCTCTCTGTCAAATTTAAAAAACAAAAACAAAAACAAAACACCGCATGAACAGCCAGCATTGAAACAGTGCAGCGAATAACAGACAAATCGTTAATCGTGATCTAGATCTTTTCAGAATCTATTTCAATTTCTAAGGAATTCTTGCCATAAAAGTTTTTCTCCCTGGGTGCGCAGCCCCTCAATCGCCACATGCACATCAAAGGATCAAAGTTTATGACAATTTAAATAATATATACACAAAAAGAAAGCAAAGCATGAAAATTTTAAGGCTCCTTAAATCATTTTTTAAAGTTCCAAAGTATAGTAAAATAATCTAAGAAATGATTACATGACACCGTGGGGGTAAAGGAAGCCTAGCAGATGAATTCTGATGTCTATATCCTTTCTTAGTTCTCTATCAAAAAGTCTGCATTCTCAAAAGTTAAATAAAAGAGAGTTTAGGCTAAAGCTTCAGTGAAATTCTCTTCTTGGGCAAATGCGTTGGGTCCTGAATAGATAACTGACATGAAACAAAAAGTAAAATTGCCTTTTTCCAGACTTATTTCCTTTTCTTTCAGATAAAGAAAACATCGCTGTTTATTTCATCAAGTTCATCAGCACCTGAGAATGTGTTACAGAATGACAACAAAGCTGTCACTGAGACAATAATCCTACTCAATTTACTTCAGATGATTCAACCTACCATGTTATCTTCTCCAAGGGGGTGAAATGGTAACACCATAGGAACCTAAGCAGCATTTTTATACAGAAGGAGGACAATTATTTCAGGAGTGAAGTAAACCTGCTAAGAAGGGTCAGCAAGCAATTTAAAGCCTCTCTTTATCACAATATACTGATAAACGATAAGTTCAAACTGCCTTTCAAATTAGTAAATAGCACATAACATTTACTTATGCAGTTGGTGGAGAATGCTCAGAAATTGATCCTGGGCATGAGAACCGAATTAATGGCTCTCAACCACGCATTTCATATGGGAAAAGTAACTTCTTCAGTTTTTGTGAGGGAAAATAGAAGAATCACACTCTGATCTGGAAGCGTGATATCTATGAATATAAATTGATGTCAATGACAATAAAGGATC
Source organism: Spilogale gracilis (assembly GCA_004023965.1). Classification (NCBI taxonomy): domain Eukaryota; kingdom Metazoa; phylum Chordata; class Mammalia; order Carnivora; family Mephitidae; genus Spilogale; species Spilogale gracilis. The sequence goes on along the minus strand of PITA01018986.1, from coordinate 9,549 downwards.
AGAAGAATAAATAGTACGATTTAAGACCAGTCACTCAAATACATTCCTAAAGTGATTGTATTTGTTTCCTAGCGCTGCCCTTAACAAATTGCCACAAACTCAGTGGCTTAAAACAACAGAGTTATTGTCTCAAAGTGCTAGAATCTATTAAGTTGAAATCAACAGGTCCGCAGGGGTGGTTCCTACTAGAGACCCCGAGGAAGAACCATCCCATTCTTTCTCCTAGCTTTTGATGGTTGCTGGCAATCCTAAACCTTTTTGGCCCGTATACCCATGATTCCAGTCCCTGCCTCTACTTTTACATGGAGTTCTCTCCTGAGTCTCATCACATGCTACCGTCTCTATCTTTGTGTCTCTCCTGTTCTTATAAGACACCAATTATATTGGATTAGCGTATTGGACTAAAGTCCAATTGAGTATGACTTCATCTTAATTCAATCACTTCTGCAAATAACTTATTTCCAAATAAGTCACATTGATAGGTGCTGCATATCAGTGCTTTACATAACATTTTTGGGGACACAATTCAACCCACAAATTGGTCAGTGGGTAAGTTTGGAAGAAAGGAAGAGTATTATGGTAAACAAAAGTCAAGTTCTTTCCCTGCTCTTTTACTCTGGGAAAAAAAAACCTCTGGTGAAACATTCTAGGAATTAGTAAGTCTCCAACTGCAAAGGCCAGTAACAAACTCATGTGCCCACAGGGGCTAAAAAGGTAATGCTGGTGAGTGAGGTGGACTGGCTAATATGAACAAATTTACTTATTTTATTCACTTAAAAAATAGCTATTCCTGAAATTTTAGTCCTCACTTCCTTCTTTAAATCATTAAACTTTTTATCATGCATCACTTTCATATACATTTTCATGCAGTTTTTATAATTCTCATTATGGGTTTGTTTTATCTTGCATTGAATTTTTGCCCAGGACACTTTGTTTATTGAAAATGTAGAAACTTCTGCAAAGAAATATATTTTCTCTCATTTTTCTTGAAATAGTCTAGCACATGTTTTCCAATTTTGGATAGAGACATAAGTAGAAAGACATCTTCCTGCTGAAAGGCAAATAAAAGTGAAAACAATGCTATGCAGTGGCTCCAAACAACATTAGTTATGGCTACAGTGAGGTATGGTGGGGACTGTGGCACCTGTCCAAGCGGGGAAGAAGCTATTCCGCTCCAACCAATGAGTGCCAGATGAGCACACAAGGGAAGTCCTGAGTGCAGACAATCCAAGTACATTTTTTTTTCAAGAAAAGTCACAATTCCAGGTTTTATGAGAAATCTCCAGGGTTTTTCTTTAAAAAAAAAAAAAATGTTGGTTTATAAAAGCCAAATAAAGCAAAACTGTGAATTCAATTCAGTTATAGGCCACTATAGATCATGACCTTTGAGTCCATAGGACAAGCATTTGAAAGAATAGTTTTCCCTTTAGAAAAATATACTTCCCTGACTCGTCTCCCATCTCACTGCTGTCTCCCTCTTGTCCTCCTTGTCCTCTCTTCCTGCTCCCCATCTTGACAACCCCCACACACCCCAACTAAGTCCTAGCTCTCAAACTATATTCTTCCTCAAATACAATTTGAAAAGCTGAACCCAGGTGATCAGCTCATGAAACCAAATCTTAACTACCATTGCCTAATTTATATAAGAAAAATAAATTTATGGATAGGAGAATCTAAATCTGAAAATTTTCCTCCACAAACTGGCCAATGGCTTTTGCCACTGACAAAACACTTGACCATGCATAGTTTGACAGAGTTAGCTATCTGCAACCACATTTATTGAAGTTTATAATTTTCTATTGCATACATATAATGCAAGCATTTTTTGCCAATATACAGATTTTAACAGCTATTCATCACTTTTTAGTTATTTCCTTTTGTCTTCTGAAACCCTACTTTTATAAGACAAAGAAAAGGGTTCTCTTAAGAAAAAGCTAAAAGAATAACCAATGGCATCAGTAAAAGTTGAAAATGCCAAATTCTCACCTTCCCAGTCTCCTTTGAAGTGTACAGCATATCTCCCACACTTCAGCAATCAGATGCACCAGCCCAGACTTTGAAACCCAAGTTAAGAACACAAAGTAGCAGGGTCTATGCAAAATCCTTTCTGATGAGGTGCCAGAAGGAGAGACCATCTTGTAGAGATCCATCTTGCAGAGGCACCACGGGCAATATTGGTTCTAGTTGTAATGACTGATGTTCAGCATCTGAAAACAGGTAATGTCAGCTTCAGTCCCTATACCTAGGAGCAGTGCTCGGTGACAAAGCACACCTGGTCCTCTTGTTGTATGGCATCACTCATGGATTGTTCCTGATTGTAGAAGCTCCATGCTTGATTCTCCATCTGTCTTGAAGTTTGGGGAAGCTATTTTGTGTTCTAATAAATTCTCTTTCTGCTTCAAATAACCAGACTTGGTTTCTGTTGCTTGCAACTAAGTTCTTCAATTTATATAAAAAAGTTAATATGTCAATGGTTATAGTATTTTTCTCATGATGCCCAAGAGTTTTATCTCATTAACAACTATTAGAGCCACTGTCTTAAGAGATGGAAGTAAAGCATAGGGGCTACTATGAAGGACTGCCATAAAAAATTCCATCTCTGCTGCTCCCAAATGCTTTAATCTCTCTCTGTGTTAGTTTTCCCCATGTATAAAAAAGAGACAATAATAATTAGCACTTGCCTCATGGGATTGCTGTGAGGATTAATTAAGTGCCTGAGATATAATGAGCACTCAGTAAATGTTGCCTGTAGACATTATTTTCCCCCAGATCTATATCACACAATTAGGTGGGACTCACTCTTGGCATAGCCATGCTATTTGGGTGAGTGGTATAGAAATAGATAAAGCCAGAGAGAAATCTAAGACCTGGAGCCTGAGCACTTGGGATTCTAACTGCTTATGAAAACAATCAGATGACACTGGAGTTAGATTACCCAAAAATCTAAAACTCTAGGAGAGAAACTACAAATAATATCTGTCCCTTTAATGCTTCTCTTTGAATTCTAAAAGAAAACAAATCCTAGGAAGCCTGCCCATTTCCATTCCTATAGTTTTTCTCAAGTCAGCTGTCCTCACAGTGGCTGTTGGAGTATATATCAGTGAATAAAACTGAGAAGGATTCCTCCTCATGGATGTCTATTACAGAACAAAGTATATAAATGAATTAATAACAAAATAATGGGCCAATAAATCATATGGTATGTTGATGTGGTGTTAGGGGAAATAATAGAGCAAGAGAAAGGGAATCTAGAGTGTCCAGAGTAGGAAGTTGCATCAGATCTCAATTTCAAAAGAGGGATCAGGGAAGGCAACAACATTTTAGAAAGGTGATATTTGAGTAGAGTTAAAGGAGATCAGAGAATTAGCTGTATGTGGATAAATGTGGGAAACTTATTCCAGGAAGAGGGAACAGCCACTACAAAGGCCCTAAGGAAGGCACATACCTAGTGTTTTGAAAGAACAGCAGAAGTTTAGTATAGATGAAGTGGAATGAGTGGGGGAAACCCATCATGTGAGATTACTGGTATCACTTGGCATTATTTTGGGTAGGGCCTTGTTCTTATCAGAATGACTGACTTTTACTCTGGGTGAAATGAGAAGCCCTTGGACAGTTTTGAGGAATGAAGCAACATTATATAATTTATGTTTTAAAGGTATCATTTTGGCTACTATGTTGCCAATAAACTATGGAAGGAGCAAAGGCAAGTACAGAAGTCAGGGGACCTCTTAGAAGACTATTGTAGCAATTCAAGGCAGCAATGATAATGTTTTATCACAAGATAGTAACAGTATACATGGGAAGAATCTGTTGCATTCAGTTTACAGTTTGAAGGTAGAGCCCATTAGATTTCCTGATATTGATTATTAATTCTTCCTTATGTCTTGTCAATCTACCCTCTCTTTGTCTTCCTCACACTTTCAACCACCATCCCTCCCACTACATCAATGCCAGAGGGGTCTTTCCACACTTCAGATGTCATCATCCTACTTCCCTGAATAATATCCTATGGCTCTCCATAAATTTCACGCTATAAACTCTTTAAAATAGCTCATAAGACCTGTCCTGATGTGGCACCTGTCCTTATCCCTAATCCCACCTCTCTCTGTTCCTCCAGAAGCACCCTATTTGCTTCAGTAAGAGGACTCCAAGTGACTTGCACTGTTCTGAATTTTTCTTACTACTTCACACATGTCTGTGCCTTCAGACATACAATTCCTCTTCCCATAATGCCTTTTCCCCCGCACTCTACTTGACTGACTTTTACCATTGATTACTTAATCCAGTTTTTAATGAAGAAAAGAGACATTAGAAAAGAAAAAAAAAGAGTCACTATACATAATTGATTGAGAAAGTTTTCCAGACAACAAGCTGCAAAACACCGACTGCATTTACAAAAAGAAGTGAGCATAATTAGATTCCTGAGTTCATTTGATACGATTAAGAAAGATGAAGGCTTCTGGTGTGTGGAAGTTTCAGTTAACTATGAGTCAGCAAAGACAATACAGAGGAAAAGAATTCAGAAAACAATTATTTTTTTGTAAATTAAGGGATATTCTTGTTGTCATTTAATCACCGAGTGACCTTTGATAGTCTGCTGTAGCTTTCTCCAGAGTTCTTCCATGGAGAAGATAGACCCGTCACCCATAATCTGAATTGAAGATAATTTTAGAAAAATATTTGATCAAAGTTTAGGTGGGGAAGTGGTATAACCTGACTTTTTCTTTTTTGAAGATTATACTGGTTCCTTTGTATAGGGTGGCAAGGAAGCAAGCTTCGAAATCAGGAGACTAATTAGAAAGCTGTGGCAGAGGTTCGTGGAAGAAATGTGGGGCCTCCGATTAGAAATTGTAGTTCTGAAGAAGATGAGAAGCAGTCAGGTTCAGGTTGTATGTCAGAAATAGGGTAAATACATCCCACCTGTGAGGGTTTGGCCATGCTTTGATGCAAGAGTCTAAGAGGAATCAAGAATGACTCCAGGCTTTTGTTCGAAGCAATGATGGAAGGGAGTGGCTTGTGTCAGATGAGATGTTGGAAAATCTCTATGAAATCAAATACCTACTGATACATGTGAATATGAATATCTGACATATCTCTCTACCTAATTCACCCAATACCTTGCTAGAAAGAGTGTCTGCTACCTGTCACTCTAACATTTAATATTATTTCCTGTCTCCCAGATGAGACTTTTTCTCAACCTCTGAAACATGTCCTTTTATTGTCCACTTGAAGAGTAGCTAGACATAATTTAGGGGGAAAAAAGAATTCAAGTGTCCAGAACCCCAGAAACCATCTATGAGTGTTTTCTAATTTACATAATTATCAAAACTAACTTGTTAAAATGCAAATTCCAGGGCACCTGGGTTGTTCAGTCAATTAAGCATCTGCCTTTGGCTCAGGTCATGAGGCCAGAGTCCTGGGATCAAGCCCCAATCTGGAATCCCTGCTCAGTGAAAAGTCTGCTCCTCCCTCTCCCACTCCTTCTTCCTCTGGTGGTTCTCTCTCTGTGTCTCCTGTCTCTCTCTCTCTCTCTCTCTCTCTCTCTCTCTCTCTCTCTTTCTCTCTCTCTAAAAGATAAATAAATAAATAGATCTTAAAATGAAGATTCCAGGACTCACTTCAGATTTACTGAATCTATAAAGGGAAATCTATAAAGCTAGTCTTTTCCTTTTTTTTTTCTTAACACATTCTCCAAGTTGTACCAACAATGAGTTAAGTTTGAGAAGCACAGATCTAGACTCAAGGCATCATTACAAAAGGGGGAACAAAAAGCTCAAAGGAGTTAAGTAATTTGCCAAAGAAGCCTTTCGTCTCCTACAATTGAAAAAAGAATTTTTCTTTTTTGCTCTTCTTTTAACTTTCCTCATTTCCTTCCCAATATATAAAGTTACATGTTTTTGATCAATCTCTGAGACAACTGCTAGCACTTTCTAATCATGTCTCTCAGGAGAAGTGACCTTGGAAGCCTAAAACAGTCCCAGAAGCCACTCCATCCCTTTCTCATGAAAAGCTCACCTTGAAACAGTGGCAGCCACACTACTCTAGGAAAATTATTTCTTCTTAATTGGGACCATCTAGAAAGGCTTGGAACCATAGATACTATCTTTGCCAAGTTAAAAAAAAAAAAGAGGCATCCCTTTATCCTTATTATTTTCGAGATGATGCATGTGATCTAACAGCTTTTGCACACCCTGAGGCTCTCATTGACATCAATAGGCATTATGCATGTAAAGGGCAGCAGGAGTGGCTCATTATCTCCAGCCCAAGCAGAGAGAAATGCAATAATCATCATTCTCTGCTTTTCTTGAAGCTTTTAACTCGTATTGGAAACATAAGTAACCTTAGTACTTAGGTTAGGATGAGTAACACATTTTCCAGTTGGCAGATGGGGTTCAATGCTTGCTTACAGAGCACAAAGTATGGGGGCAAAGAAGCCATTGAATGAGAGAAACTATTCTTACCTTTGAGACTGGAATGATAGATTTGGCTTTGTGAAGAATGGTGACTCCCCGTTAATACTTTCCAATACACCCAAACTCTTAAGTAGATGAGGACTTTATGTGTCCATATGGTTTGAAAGTATCCAGGAGTCAAAAAGAAAAGTTGACCAGAGAGAAAGTGACATCCACTCCAAAAGCATAATTAAGTCAAATCACTTTGTTGATCAGACATCTTTTACTCTTTTCTCAGTCCGGGACTGTGCTGTAGAATTGATGAAGCTTTACCTCATAGATCTCATGAATCCAGCTAGGTCTCAGTTATCTGTTCCACTAAGGGAACACTTAGCACACATCATTTAAAAAGAAAATGCATATACCCAGATCAAAGCCTTGGTTTTCCTTCCCTCTGAGGGGCATTGTCATCCTTACTTTGAGCCCTTCTATTTTCCTGCTCCCATTCTGACATTACCAAGACAAGAGAGTCATTCGTCAAGCTTCCTTTGCTAAATTAAAAAATTATAAGAAAAACTGCTATTTTTTCCTCGTAACAATGGTTTCCTCCTCTCCACTTGATTACTCTCTTAAGCTGCCTACTAACGATCTTTTTTATTTTACTCTGCTCTGTCTCACTTCTTTTCCCAAGATCCTTTTAAGATCACATGGGGTATCATCCTTTCAAAAAAGTGCTCTTTTAATTGAAAGTTTGATTTCAGGAGGAGGATTTATGATGAAGATCTGTCAGGCACTGTTTCAGCTACCAACCACTGATGTCAGCATACTCCTTCTAATCCAAACTGACTCCGGCGTCCTTCCATCAAGCACAAAAGACAACAAAATCAATATTAAGAAAATAGAGATGAAAAAGATTTCAATTTGTCTTAGCCATGCAGTGAGAACAGAGTCAATTTTTGTCTTTGCATTCTAAGCTACCACAAATACTCTGGGTTGTGTGTATGTATGCTGGTAAGAGAGCTTTTCTTTGGTTTTATTTTGATTTGTTTTTTAGCTTCTGAAATATACTTTCTCCACAGCCTTTTCAAATGTAGGGAAAGGCAAGAGAAGGCATGACTCATCCTTGTTCTCCAGGGTGATCTCCAGAGGGCTGATTGCCCATTGATTTAACACCATCCGTGCCAGCCTCTTTGCTGCACACCCAGGACTCTCAGCTCTACGCTCACCTCATGTACTCACAGCTGCCGTATCACTCCCTATTGCAAATACACATTTCCACCCTCCTAATTCAAGATTGCAATCGAACACCTGGGCAGGAAGAGAGTTGAAGCTGAGTGTCTTGTCTTCTCATGTAGATGGAAAAGCAGGAGAATAAAAACCAAAAATGAATACAGGCATTCTTTTTGTGCTTCAAACTTATTTTCACCAAACTACCTCTCTTTCTACCAAGCCACACTGACCTCCTGAGCTAAATTACTCCTTGAGGGCAAGGACCATGACTGATACTTGTTTGAATGACTCTCAGACCCTAGCCCAATGCCAGCCACACAGGAAGGGTCAAGAAATCCTTATTAGTGGGCAGAAAATGTGATAGGGTTTCAAAAGTCATATAATCAAAAGCCTTATTTTACAAATAGTAAAATATATTTAGAACAATGAAATGTAATCTCTAAAGTCACATGCATAACCAACTGGTGCTTAAAGCAGGACTGGAACACAAGAATTAAATCTATAAAAATCCATGCTTTTCATGTTGTAAGACTCTGACCCTATAAATCCAGCCAGCTATATCCTCTGAATGATGAAGATGCAGGAGATGCAGAGCTCCACAATTCTAGGCACTTGAGCTAATGTTTCCTGTTAGAAAAGCAGGTTGGAAATTCAAATTAATAGTCATTTATTGAGCAACCTCTATACCAAAGGTACACTGAGCACAAAACTCAATATTGGGCATTTGGAATAAAATACAGTTAAATGTGTTGATTTACCTATTGTTCACAAAAATGATAAACCACCTGCCATACATAGATCACTTACTTAATAGATATACATGCTTAATAAATAGTAAACTATAAATAGATACTTTTTAGTTGATTTCTATGAAAAATTTGTAGTTCCTCAAGAGACAAATTATTCTTATTCATTCACTCATTTATTCATTTATTCAAAAAATATATATTGGGTATCAAATATTTTCCAGGCACTCTCCCAGGCAATGATAAGAAGAAAAGTAATAATTCTAGTCCTTACACTTTGTGACATTACAGATAAACAGCAAGAGATATACGCATACATGCAAAGTTAGGACTATAGAATGGAAAAGATGTTCTATGAGGGACCATTACCATGAAGCTGGTGGTCAAAGACAGGCAAGAAGTCAATTCCTGGAGCATTGTAAGTTGGAAGACACTCATTGAACAGTCGAAGTTGAGATATTTTCCAGATGGAAATAAAAAAGTAGGTCAAGGCACTGAGACTTGGCATAAATAGATGAAAGATCTGGGACAACAAAGAGGTGGAGCAAGGAGTGTCACAGGAATGAATCAAATACGAATTTTTAGGCAAATGATAGAGATTTTGAACTTCATCCAGTGGACAGTGGAAGCCATTGAAAGTTATCTAGAAAAAAAAAAAAAGACTTGGTCATTTGAGGTGAATGGGGGAGATATGACAAAGCAAAGACATGTCAATGATGCCTGAAGTTGTTGATTAGTAACAGACTTTGATATATGCAACAGAATTTGCTATGAGAGCAAAAAGAAAGTATAAGGTATAGAATCAATAGTGAATTCGATTTTGGATTTTGTAGTAAACAAAAAAACGACTCTGCAAAGACGCCTATGCCTTTATCTCTGGAACCCCCAAAATACATTACTTTACATGACAAGAGGGACTTAACAGATGCTGATAAGGTTATGGACTTTATTTATTTATTTATTTTTTATTGTTACTAAAATTTTTTTTTCCCAGTGTTCCAAGATTCATTCCCCATTCCCCACACCCAGTGCTCCATGCTTTAGGTGTCCCCAGTACCCACCACCAGGCTCTCCCATCCCTCCACCCCCCTCCCTCCAAGTCCCTCAGTTTGTTTCTGTGTCCAAAGTCTCTGTTGTTTCGTTTCCCTCCCTAGATTACCCTAGTTCCCATTTACTTTCCT